>BMAW01091999.1:169928-207219 GCA_019974015.1 Nephila pilipes | reverse complement strand
ATGTTTTAAAAAAAAGGTAAAGAATGTTTTTACGTGCTCTTTGAACCAAAAAACCCATTTACAAAAAAATTACAAAAATTGAATTTTTATACGGTCCCCAGGTCATATCACTTATATTCAGGAAAAGATGCAGAACACGAAAACAAAGTAAACACAAAGAGTTTCACTTTAATACGATAAAAACTGACCGAGTTATGCTTACATAAAGTTGAAGCATCTGAATTGATCAGAAAAGGGGGTCATATATAAATTTAGTTTAGAGAACGATAATTCACTATCTACAGAAAGAGCAAAAGAAAAGCATCATAGTAATATTAAAACATCGTAGCAAACAACATAGATTGACAATTTGTATTGCTGTATGGCAACAACAAAAGTTAAATTAAAGAGATATAACTTGTACCGAAAAGATTAAAACAGCTTGTTTTAACAAATAGCAGCAAAAGAATATAGTATTTGCCGTTCAAATTATAGCATAATGTGGAATGATGCGCCAATCATGAATCAGAGTCTTTATTATACCAGAATGACCAAATTAACTTAAATAATGTTCAAAATGACTGCCTTCCGCAGAAATGCAGTTCCGAACCCGTGTCAGAAACTCCGCCTGTAGCTTCTGCAACATAGTTGGTGTCACAGACCTGCATGCTATGCTGATTCGATTGAGTAAATCGGATTTACTAGTGGATTCACGTTCGTACGCTTTGCTTTTTAGGAAGCCCCAGAGAAAAAAATCCAGAGGACTTAGGTCGGGTGATCACGGGGGCACTCCTGTAGACCTCCGTAGCCGATTATTCGAGTGTCAAATGTCTGCGCCAATCAAGGGGTGCGCAGATTTGTGTGCGGTTGCACCATCATGCGTGACAAATCGCGTAAGGAAACTTCATCTTCTAAAAAATCGGCTAACGGTCCAGATAAAAATTTCCGTGTATGATTCTGATGTTAAAGGTCCATCAAAATACATTGGACCAATTAAGGTGCTCTTCCATATTCCGCACCACACATTCACCGACCAACGCACTTAGTGGCGATTCGGTCGTATTAAGATGTGGGTTTTCGAGGGACCAATAATGCGTATTCTGCGTATTAATAGTGCCTTGTCTCGAGAACTGGCATTAATCCGACCACAAAACTTCATTCAAAAAATCTGGATTTTCATCCAGTGTGTTTAACACGAAATTGCAAAAGTTAAAACGACGCTTCTGATCTCCGGGCATTAGTTTCTGCGCCAGTACTGGACGATAAGGATATGCACCGTACGTATGTAATATGTTCCACACAGTCGATTTTGATTAGGAACAAACCTTGCTAATATCCCGGACACTACTTTCAGGATGAGCCAGGGCATATCCTAGAACATCCTCAGCGGGTATCAGCCAGCTTGAAGGTGTGGCACGAGACAAAGGAATACGTCTCTGACAACTCCCAGTTTTATACAAGCATTAAACATCACGGGAAATTGTACAATAAGTTGGATGTCTTCGACTGGGAAATTTAATGGCATAAAGTCTTACCGCCTCTTTCTTATTTCGAGTACACTGCCCATGAAACAGTATCATTTCGCAGTATTCTTCATTTGTATACATCTCGTTCTCCCGTTCTAGAATTCGTAATATTAGAATACGACTGTATGTAATTGCAAGCGACATCACAACAGATTTTTAACGTTAGCCATGACCAGTACCGCTGCAAATCAGTCTGCAGCCGTAGCAAATAAGTCTATTTTTTTGGAACTGCTTCTGAAATGTTTTCTTCGTCCAATATATTTTATTTTGTCTATGTTTTACACGTACACATAATAAATTTAATTTCTTAATTACTTAATTATTGTATTATTAACGTAATGTATATACTTTTAAATTTAAAAACGATTTACATAAGGGTGACGTGCAAGAGCGAAAGTTCCCTGGCAGAGTTGCAATTAATTTCACTTTCGAGACGGGGCCTTACTAGCTTCTTGAAACTGGCCGAGAAAATAAATGAAATGTATGATTTTCAAAGTTCCAAAACTCAGCCAATTTTTATCGTAATAAAATAAAACTTTTTGTGCTTACTTTGTTTTTGTGTTCTGCATCTTTTTCTAAATATAAGTGATAGGACCTGGCGACCGTATAAAAATTTAATTTTTGTAATTTTTTTGTGAAAGGGTTTTTTGGTTCAAAAAGCACATAAAAACATTCTTTACCTTTTCTAAAGAATTCTTTACCTTTTTTCTTTCTTTATATATATATATATATATATATATATACATACATATTTATATACACATATAGATATGCATATATATATATATATGTGTGTGTGTGTGTGTGTGTGTGTAACGTATTAACTTTAACGTTTGTTCAATATTAATGAATCATTCCATACATGGCCGAAATACTTTTATTTACCATACAAATATCAGATGATCATCAGAGAGGGGACGAACGTAAGAGAGGAGTAGTATGAAGAGGAGAGAAGCATAAGACTAGAATACATTTCTTATGAGTACCCAGCGCTCGTGGAAATGGAGTGCTTTTTCTCTGTTGATAGTGAGTTAAGTTTAAGTGAAGACAAGAATTTAAATATCAGTTTTAAAACTGGTATATAGTAAATAATGGGGTGTGCAATTTTGTGGCTGCATCGGGATTAGGAGCAGGGAGCAAAGCTGTGGTAGTGGTAGATAGGTTGGTTTAAAATGGTTCCCTCGAGTTTTCGTATTGTAGGGGGTGGGCGAGAGCGGGTGTGCAAGCATCCAATTAGGTGTCCGTTAGTGAAGTGGAGGGGGGTGAGAGTGGATGTGCAGGCATCTCACCTATCAGAATGTAGGGTAAGAGTAGTGGAGTGAGAGAGTAAAGATGGGGAGTGTGGGTCAGAGGACCGAGTGGAAGAGAGGGAGGGGTAATAAGAAGGTAATGGGATAATTGGTAAATGGGATAAGGAAAGAACTTGGAAAGAAAGTTAGTAGGAGATTTTTTAGGCAGGCTGGGACGGAAAGTACGACCCAGTTCTGCGTTGAAAGAGGGTTAAAGAGCCGATGGCTTCTAGTCTTCTTCTTCGATGAATTTGAAAAGGCAGCCATGCACCCAGCTTCAGTTCTTTATAGAAAGCTTGGTATTTTGGATGTTTCAATACCGAGAAGAGGTCCCATAGAGATATCAGTCGGTTCTGATTCCTTCTGGTTGGTCGGCCTACCGAGTAGTGAAGGAAAATTCTCTTCGGTTAGTTCCGGTATGGGTTTTTGTTGAGTTTCCTGGCGTGGTGCGGAAGTCGCGTTTCCCTCTATGTATATATATATATATATATATATATATGTATGCATATATACGTAAATATATATATATATATGTATGCATATATACGTATATATATATATATACATATATGCAAGACGCGGATGTGGGCCCAACACACATCCGCGTCTTGCGGAGGGGGGAAAATTGTAATGATTTAACTTAATTCCCCTTAATTTCTTGCTTAAATAATTTAATTTACTAAATTTGTCCATTCTCTGCTTTAAACGATAATGTTCATTCGTATTTCCTGATACAATTCCTTATTCTTTTTATTTAATTCAATCACGCGTTCTAAAAAATTCGCTGACAATGTTCTCTTCCCATGGAACAGACCTGTAGGGATGATCCCTACCAGACTTTATGTCTATACTTATCTTCCCTGGAAATCCCTCCATTCAGATCGTAGGGACTTTGACGTTTAATTGAATTTTCCTTCCTATAAATAGCAAAACACAGCCAAAAATGCTCTTTGAGAGTATTTTGTTTAGTACTGTCATATATTATTTTTAACCACCCTTAATCGATATAGTTGTCTGTTACAAAACGACTATAGTCGGACTCCTTTCATCATGGAGTTACTCCCAACCGACGACATGAGGAAACGATAATTACCTGCCACACAGGCTTCAACTGAAGCATTAAAACAAGTCATGGAAAGAGCTAAAACCTCAAATGAAGCATTCAACATAACCGAATGCGCTGGAGCTAGTTAATCTTTCATGCGCATTGGACAACCCAGAACCTGACGAGGAAATCACCCAATTTATTATATATCTCAACGAGATCATGGAATAAGCCAGACAACTCTATGCCCAATACAAACGCAAAGAAATTGCAGACCACAAAGATAACCTCGAAAAACTCTGGAAGTCCCGGAGTCCCGCCGACGAACCTGAAAACGATTTCATACCGGTGAAATCGAAAAATAAAAACCGGAAGCCAGTAAGAACCACACCGGCAAAAAAGCCCCGCAATGAAACGGTTTGCAGCAACAGTACAGCACATTAGCAACTGAAAAAGATGACGACATTACGGAAATGGAGATAGCAGACCCCGCTACTTAACCAACACCACCTGATACGCAGAGGCAACCACTCCCAGCAACTTCTCCTTCTATTCCGCGCCGAAAGATGGCGCCTCCCATCACAATTGAAAATGTTCAGAACCAGCAGCGATGCTGAAAACGTTACAGAATCTAACAAAAATCAAACTCATCGCAAAACAGACAGGTACTAACCTGCGGGTATAACCCCAAACCGCCTACGCTTATCACACGATATATCGAAGATCAGAATCTGAAAGCTCATACATATATGCTTCCAGAAGAGAAGAAAATCCGAGTGGTGATCCGAGGGATGCCGATAGACATAAACCAGCCGAGATTACGCAGGAGCTCGAGGAAAAGAAGATAATCGTGGAGGAAATCCACAACATGAAAAACAAAAGGAGTGGCCTTCCGATGCCATTCTTCTTAAAAACACTTGTAAAAAACCAGGACAAGCAAAACATTTACAATATAACCCAATTGGGTTGTATGGAAGTCAAAATAGAAGCTTTGAGGAAAAAGTACGGCCCTGCGCTATGCTTTCGCTGCCAGGGTTTCTTTCATTCCTCCCATTGTTGTACCAGAGAACCCAAATGCGTAAAGTGCGAAGGAAATCACTTCACTAAGGAATGCAAAAAAGCAGTCGAAACACCTCTGAAATGCTGTCTATGCGACGGAGCTCACCCAGTCAACTATCTAGCTTGTCCTAGAAATCCACTCAATCAAAATTAGTGTTTTAATAGTTATTGTATAATATGTGACGTGTGCATTACTTCTTGAAATTATACCTACATAAAATTTGATTCTGAAATTTGCATTCAACACTGTTGAAAAGAAAAATTTTTGAAATTGTGATTGTAATATTCTATAAAAAATCAGAGTTACAGTTACAAATTACTCCAGTTTGAAATGGGATTACAAATGTAATACTGCTATCTCATTGTTATATGGAAATTTTTGTTTTTTAATTCAGAAAATGAAATACATTTTACTTTTTTTTTTCGTACTGGCAAAACATTTCAATTTCAGAATCCTGAAGATTGGGACATTTAAATTTGGACTAAATAAGAACATTTAAATTTGGACTGAAATAAGCTGTGCCTCAGAGTTTTAAGCTAATTTTTTACCTAAATTACATACAAAATATATTACTACCAATTCTCTTTCAAATCAGTTTGAATCCTCTAATTTCCCTTTTTCCGCAAAATTGATTATAAAACTGTCTGGAGTTTTAAAAAAGAGCATTGACAAACATAGCGTATAACACAGATACTCATTGAGTAAAAGATTTTTAAAATTCCTTAAATATGTAATTCTTCTGTTACCTAAACACATTTGTCTTTTAATTTCCTTAGCAAACTAATTCGATATATTTTCTAACTTTCAAAATATATAAATTTAGTATTAATACTAACTATTTTATCATTAATTAAAATTCATCAAAGTTATAATTAAAATGCGTATTGTGCATGTGTGTGTTTATTTACTATATTTTAAATTATTTTGGTCATAATAAACACATGTCGTTTGAATATTTATTTATTAAAATTTATCTCAAAATATTTTGCAAATTGAGTCAACTGAGGAAGCCATTTACTTTGTTATAATTTTCAATTCCTGTATTTTCAAATAGTAAAAAATTGGTTAAGAGTAAAATAAAGATTTTAAAAATAAGTTTTAGGCCCTAATTCTTTAAATGTATCAACAAGTGATGCTGAAATTTAAATCAGAAGATTTTCGAATTACACAGAATAGTTAATAATGAAAAGAAGTGTCGAGATTCACTCAATACTTGTTAGTTTGGAATACTCATTTCCATTATCCACGTATCTTTTAAACACTTAATTGTGATGTCTAATAGAAAAACTACGAATGTTATATAACTGTTTTCCCCCCTCTTCTTTGTGATATTGATGGTATTTGTTTCTTTAATAATTATGGGAGAGGAAAGGGAGTTTTGAAATGAAAACTTATTGAGCTTAGAAATGGAACAAGAACTCGCGACTATTTTAATTTATCATTTTATGTCTGAAAATTTTGAAATTAAACCTACATATTTATTTTTCAAACGTTGACCTGTGTTTTTTTCTAACTCAGTGCTTAAAACATTTATCACAATGTTTTATTTTAACCAAGAACTTGAAAATTTATTATAGTACAATATATTATTGGAGTAATTTCACCATTTCTCTTCTCTTCCGTGAATGTTACGCTTTTTATATATCAATATATTTTTATTAAAGCATTTTTTCGGTTAGCAAATTTTACGCTGATGTTTACTGTGATAAATGTGTTTTGTCATCAAGTAGAAAGTTGGCAAAAAATTTACACGTCCTAAAGATGCGTAATTCTAAACATAAAAAAAATTATTTATTTGTCTCTGAGAGTAATGGAAATGGAATAAAATTATCCTGAACTTGAATTTTAAAAAGCTAGAGGAAATAGAATTCTCAAACCCGATGGAATTTTTTGCAACATATATAATAGCAAATAAGAGATATGCACGTCTGAATTGATGTTTCGGAAGAAAATGTGAAGCGACGATATCAAATGACGACTGCACCCCCTACCCCTTTTAATGGTATTTCATTAACTGATGTTGTTTTGATATAAAATCTTTGAGTCTTTAGTAAAAATAATTGTATCTTTCTTCAGACGATATTCTTAACCATTAGCTATTTAAATCCTTCTCCATTATTATTTCACAACGCAAAACTGGCTTCAGCGGTGTTTTTCGAGGAAAGGTAGATATTTTTGATCAGTTGTTAATAACAATCGGAATCTTAGAAATAGGATTTAATTATAAGACCTAGGTCTATCTTTTTTTTTTAAAGATATTTCATTTGTTTTATTAGAAAAATTAATTTACTAAAGGTTATTAATTTCTGTAAATTTATTCTATGTATGTTTTTCTTTTACAATCTGTTTTGAAATTCTCTTTGCGTAAATTCCTGTTCTAATTTTTGTTTCATTTCTTATAATTGCTTTCTAAATAATAATGATGATATGTATGAAATACTATTTTGCATTTGAGAGGGTATTTTTGCAGGATCTAATCAAACTAATTTTAAACCACCCTCTTTTTTATTCCCAAGACATTAAGCGTTTCCTTTATATTCTCTTCGGTTGAAATTGCTTGCGAATACATTCATATTAATAAATCAATAGATAGATTATTTTATTTTGAAAAAATTTCTATAATAACCTAAGGCTTATAAAAATAAATAGTCTGCGCTTTCGTAAGGCAATTAAGTTATTCAACAGGTAATGAAGTAAGAAATCAATTTAAGTAGGAATTTCTTCCTTATAAATGAACAATTATTTACTCTGTTACTCATAACTTTTAATACTTATCATTTACGAAAGAAACCAATTATTAATTGAGTGATTTCTTGAAAAATGATTTTATGTTTTTGGAATACCTAATATATTTTCAATTTCTGATCTTATTTAATAGGGAATCTTTATGTAAATCTAAATACATAAGATACGTCAAAAAATATCAGGAAAACCTAATTTAATCTCATATTAACAAGTTTCTTTTCCAAAATCATCGTACAAAATATTTTTTTCCTCATTTTTTTTATCTCGTAAAACAATTTTTTAATTATTCGTAAAATATTTTTTATTTAAATAATTATTCATTTTATTAGTAAACAATTGAGGTGATTTTTAAAACTATAAAATAAGAAAATTAAATTAACAATTTCTTACGCACACCACGTCATATTGAAACAGAGATGAACAGAAAATAAGATCCTTCAATACTGCTCAAAAACATTTAAAAAATAATTTTTATGTACTTTCTTATTTCTTTAGCTTTATATCACAATTTCAAACGTCTTTCGCTTTACATAACTGTGCGTCTGAAAATTTTATTTTCATCGAAACTTTTAAAAAATAGATCTTTCATTCAATGTGTTAAATTACAAATTTCAAATAATTAGATTGTTACAATTTTTATTTCAATCATTAGCATGATCAAGCATTACATTTTAATTCACATTTGATTTACTTGCGTTCGTTTCGACATGCGTCTGTCTCTCAAACTGGAATATCCTAATTACAGATCACCTTATGATCATGCATGAGCTGTGGGATTTTCAGATAAAATTTTGAAACCCACTAGCCATGCTATCCTACAAAATATCTAAACGACAATGTCAATAACAACATTCACATTGTCACGTGAAATGGGTAAGTATCCCAAGTTAGCTAGGCTTGGGGTTGTTAAAGTATGTGAGTATGTGATTTGATCTAAAGGTGTCCGACACTAGCAATTGTCATTTTACTGGGCCATGAGTCTCAGTAGAGATGTTTTGATTTTCCCTAAGGCTTTGTTCAGATCTAACAGGATTTACTGTGCACTGGAAAACAGAGTAAGATATGGGCAAGTTATTCAAAAAATTAGGTTGTCGCAAAGGACACGTTTATGACCAATGATATCCATTAAAAATACCTTGCCTCGTACAAAATTTACAGGGTAAAGGTGGCAACTCCTGCTCAATATAATAATTGTGATTTGTCAATTGCTAAAATGTGGACGAGGATAAGCGAAATAGTTTGTACGCAGCCTCGAATAATTTTGGAAATTAGGCCTGAAATAGTTTGGTGGTCGAGGTGTAAATGAGGTTGGTTGCCTTGTCATAAGAGGTGCAAGTGGTCTATTGGGATGATTTGATCTATTTCTAACCATGAGTTCATTTTTTCTGACCCTACTTGATTCAGGAGTAAATTTCTGTATTTTGCAAAGTTTAGTCACCACTGTGAGCCATTCTGATGGGGAGTTAGGAGGGTTGACTGTTACTAATTGATTTAACTGGGTAGGCAACCCATTCGATAAACCTTCTAAAATTAATTGAGGTGAAAGCCCCAATTTCCTTTTGCAATTTAATTTCTTTTTAAAATATTCTGATAATGTCTTATTTGGGTTAAAATTATCTTGGGAAAAATCAGTAAAACTAATTACACTGTGCTCAAGAAAATGTTCAGTTAGGACTCAACATAGATCATTACAATTAGAATTATTCAAGCACGAATTAATATATTTATTTAGTGCTGATCCCTTCAGAAAGTTTGAAATATTTTAAAGTTTCCATGCCTCATTTTTATTATTATTATTACATGCCTGTTTCAAATGTTTTAATCACAACTCCATTTTCATCCCAACGCCAGCATCAACAGGAATAATAGGAAATTCATCTTTCATTTTGTCGTTCAGTGAATCAATAGTACCATTTTCGGTTTCCGAATGTTTGGAATTATTTTCACCTTCCATAATCATTTTATAATTTTTTACTATCTTTTCCTGACCGTAATAACATTAATTAACCTTTTAAGGGCATAATATATACATCAACTTTAGAATTATAAACATATGATTATATATATATATATATATATATATTAGGTAAAACTGAGGATTTTAAACCAAATATTTCATTTTACCCTAATTACCTCAAATTATTAAAAACTAATCTTAATTCAAATACAGTAGAATTTTTAGATCTCGATTTGCAAATAATTGACAATAGACTTATTAGTAATATTTTTGATAAAAGAGAGAGATTCGAATTCCATGTAATTAGAATACCTTTTTGGAACAGTAATCTACACAGATCCATTTATAGGAATATTTTATTGGGCTTTTTATTACGTAATAACAAATTAACCACGCATAAAATAGACAAATTTAATAACATTAAAAAATTCTTCAACAACTGTTTGGATCATGATTATCCAATAAATTTCTTAAATACTTATATACTTCACAAATATATTAAACATCTTTGCGAATCATGATCCAATTTCAAATCCACCACACAACAATAGGTCCACAAAGTCGGCTTGTTAGTGGTCTAGCCGTGAAGAATTTATTTTTTTACATTTACACAGCTTACATTTTTACTCACTCTCTGGACCGTTATACTCCTTCACCATACTACTTATTACCAACCAATTGTTTGCATCTTATTACATTTTATTACCAATCAAACAATGACTTAAATCTTTTTTCAATTTATATGGTGATGATGTGTTATATTTTTTCATTTTGAGTATGTGATATACATCTTGAAGCTTAAAGAAAATTCCGTCTTACTACTCACATATTTGAATCTTCATTTCTTTGAATTTTGTAAGTAATTTTTATATTTTGATTTGTTGATAATTTTTAGAATGATAGATTTTATTTTGTAAATTTTATCGTTGAAAAATTTTTTTTGCATTTTTTAATCTTTGAACTCTTTTGTAATTTGGATTTCCCAATTCAGCCTACAGGGAATTATAGATTTTATTTTTGTAGATTTTATCGCTGAATTTGTTTGCATCTTTTAATCATGAACTCTTTTGCAATTTGGATTTCCTAATTCAGCCTACCAAGTCGCAAAGGGGGAAGGTTGGTACCATTGAACTAGTTTAACCCCGCTTAATCGGTCCTCAGCCCGATATTGCTTTTTGACTTGCTGGGTTCCATATTTTCATTTATTTTTCTTTCATTGTTACATTTCTTTCTGGTTTTTTGTCTTTTTAAGTGTTTTAAATTATTTTTTCATAGATTTTCAGTATATATATATATATATATATATATATAAAATTTTCAAAAAATCTCAAACAATTTAATTAAATTACAAAGATATGTTAACTTTTTAATTTCATAAAAACTATATATCAAAATTATACCAGTATCAATTTTAATAAAAAAGCAATCAATGTTACCACAAATATCATCTTAGTTACTATTTAAAAATCAGTACCCCAGTTTTTAAACTGGAATTTAAAGCTCATAATATTTCGTAAATAATCCTCTCAAATCCCTTTGTTCATTGCATGAAATTTAAATATACTTATATTTTTGTTTCAAAAATTATTCATACATTTCATGTTTAAATAATTAGAGCATTTTGAATAAATATATTCATTATATGTAATAGTAAATGACTACAATAAATAAATGAAATGAAATTTTTAAAAGAATAATCACAGTTCAAATTATTTTGCTTCATTATTGCATTTTTAACTTGAAAAAGGTATCATGAATTCAATCTTATCTTTATCCAAAGTTTGAAGCCTATAATTCCTAATGATTTGTTAATCCATTTCACATACATAGTTGAGAATATTTCTCCTTTATGTTTGGCTTGCTCTATAGTTAGTTGGCTTGCTCTATAGTCAAAAGTTAGTGGTAATCGATGCACTCGATAGTGAAATATTTTTAAAAAAAACAGGATGAAGAACCAGGAGTTTCCAATTCTGAGAACATTTCGCTACAGGTGTTGTAGTTCAGTTCATAAAGTAACATGATAGAAGGTACAATAACTTGAAAATATTCCAAGTGGAAGAAACAGAACTTTTCTTGTGATCACAAATGTGGCGCTTGGAGAGAATTTGAAGCAGAAATTGTTTCGTTTTTTCGGAACATAGCCTTACAGATAGATATTTACATTTACTGAATGCGTTTGGCGACGAATGATATTTCCAGCGCAGAAAAACGTTCATTCATTTTGATGCATATAAGTTGAGACTCTCTCTCACTCTCATGCTATTTTTCACGGACATGACAGAGTAAATTTGGAGTTACACCGGACAGGAACATTTATCCTACCGGTTTTAAATGTAACGCCTTTCTTCTTTTCTTATTCTATTTAATTACTTAAAAAGCAGTCAAAGCTAAGTTCAAGTTTAACAATTTATTCTCCACAGAGGGCGAGTATATCCACACGGCGGGAGATACAACTCCGCCGTTTGATAAACAGTTCAAAAAGAGTCAGAACAGCATAAGAGAACAAGGGCGAGAATTTCCTCTTGCTTTGATTTTTATAAATGGGGTTTTCCATATTAGAAATCATAGAACACGTGGCACAGGATTAGGGATTTTAGGGAATTTTAACAAAAGACTGGGAGTCTAGTAGGTATTATTTTGGTAGATTTATGACCTTGATTAAGCATTTGCTTAACCTATGAAAGTTGATTAAGCAAATTTTATGAGCGTGGTATCTAATAAATAAAAGAATAATTAGGAATTAGGCCAGGAATATATATATATATATATATATATATATATATATATATATATATATATTATAAATTATAGGGATTCAGAAAAAAACCAAAAATAAAATTAATCGATATTGAAACCATTAAATTTCACCTATTAAGAAATTAAAATGAATATATATTAAAATCCAATTTTAATGGAAAACATTAAAGTTTAAAAAAAGTTTATCTATAATTTGAAGCTCACAAAGTATTACAATGTAAAAAGTCATCAAGCTGCTGAAAATATAATATTAGATAATAGTGAAAAAAAAAAACCCATCTTAAACACAAAAATAATTAAAACTTAAGGAATATAATGAGTAATTTAAAAATTACTATAAAGCTCAATATATCAAAACCTTTTTAAGACCTATAAAACATATCTCATGAGAAAATAAATGTATGAATAAAAATAAAAGTCGAAATGTTGCTAAAATAGTTCTATTACTTCCTCTGAATTGGGAGAATAGAGAGCTTTCAAAAGTATTACGGATCTGTATTTATGTTTCGAGGTTCTTTCCATATAATGAAAGGTGGTTACTCAAAATATGTGAACCTTACAAATCGAGTGAATGTAAATAATCAAGTAGAATAAAAGTGACGGGAATTGAATTAAAAGTAAAGAAAGTCTTGTCGACAGGAAGATTGCTAGTGCGATGGCCTTGAAGAGTGCTGGGGTTCCTCGCAGGCTTACTTGTTTTTCAGACATTAGGCTCTGACGCTGTCTGATTGAATTGCTCCTTGGAAGATTTACTCGCATCGGTTTCCGGTGAGAGAATTGAAATGGTAGAGGGCATTTCCCTTTTTAGGGAGATAATAAGTAATATTTTGAAAAGTAAGGTAATAGATTCTTTAGATGCAGATATGTGACTATTTTGTTTACTTTACTTGTGCTTGCAATTAATTTGAAACTTAGATTTCAATAAAAACATTCCGTCAGTCTTTAGATAAAGGTTTTGTCAATAAATCCGTTAAATATATTTACATCCGGAAAATTACATTGAAAATTATCTTTCTTTAAGAGGTTTTCCGAAAAAGAGTAACCATATATCCTACCAATACAACTAGTTTTAGAATTTTCGGTACTTGTCTATTAAAGCTGCGCCCGCCAAATTAAGAATACGCCAATGTCGCCAAGCTAGTTAAAATCGCCAAGTAAGCGGAGAGCGAAATTGAAATGTAGGAAAACAAATAACACACCAATAAATAATGTAAAACTTTTTTTTTAATTATTATTTTATTTAATAATCTTTTATATGTTTAGTAATAAATCTCATCCCAATAAGTACTATAAAAATTTAGATGTTTAATATTTACATCACTTTTAGAACAACAATCTACATAAAAGGCCATATTTTCGAAATTGCGTTCACTATTTTATGGAAAGCATTTTTTTTCCCTACATATTTCCTCCACATAAATTCTGCCAGATACGATTCCAGACGATGCCGTGCCGCGCTGTTTCTTGTTACGCCACTTCGCGGAACCCCACATTCTTTCAACATTTTACGTATGATCTACAAAATTGTACTTCTGGTTCACCGTCAAATGTGTAAAACCATCATCCATTTCGCTGTTTGATAAATTGAAAATTGTTAACGATATTGTCAAAGGCAACAAAATAGGTATTTAAAAAAAATACGAAATCGGTAACGTTAACAGGCAAGCGATATTTTACTAAAATGATAAAGTGCTTCTTTAGGACTGCAGCCTTAGGAGTTTATAACCAAACATAGCGATAAATCTTACTGCTTGGCGATTTTCCGAAATCGTAATTTGGCGAGCGCCGCTTTAATGGACAAGTACCGAATTTTCTAACTTATTTTCACAAAAATATCTAGCTAAATTATTATTACAAAACAAAGTAGGATTCAACTTGCAAAATAATGTAATTTCATTTAAAATCTTATGAAGCCGTAACTGTTCTTTGACAGTAAGATACACGAACTCTACCTCTACAGCGACACTCCCTGCTACTTAAATACTTTCCATGGAAAAGGAACGTCACATATCATGTAACCACATGTAAATGTCAGTCCTTTTAATTACGAAAACAAATTAAATTATTGCTTTTTTACTTTGTTTCTTGTATTAAATGCATAATAAATATATAAATGAATTAACTCAACCAGCGTTGGTATGTATCACCATTGAAAAATTGTTACATTGTGTTAACGCTCAAAGTTATGTCGCAGAGACTTCTGTCAGCTAAATACTAAAGACATCCAATGAAAGATCAATGGGGATTCCTCTGCATATTACTTTTTCAATAATTTCATTTTATTAATTTTTAGTGGTAGACCCTAATTGAAAGAGTAAATTAACAGAACTTCCTGCAATATTTTTAAATTATCTTGAAGTCTATTGATACAATTTTACTGATGTAAGTACACATTATCAGTTTCCCTTTCTCGAACTGTACACCTAAAAGACGTACAACTTTATTTAGTCAAAAATGATATACAATTTTGCTTTCGGACATAAAATTATGCAATTTTTTTTTTCACCAAACACCACAATATCATCAACGTATATTAGTAATATTACGTCGTTTTACAACTTAAAACCCAATTACAATATTGTAGTTTATGAAACCTAAGTGAAAGATTCTAAACCAGTGTCTAGTTCTTTTTTACACATTTTTCTGCTTTGGTTAAGATCATAGATATTCTGCAGTTTGCGTACTTTTGATTCCTTTCCTTTTACCCGCATAACTTGGTGACTGATGCATATAGGTTTTCTCACGCAACCATTTGTACATGAATCCAAACCAACCAAAAAATCAGAAATATAAAAAAAAGTAATTTAAATAAAGTTCTAAAAAAAGTTCAATGCAAAGTTTTGCAAGGAAAAATTTAGCCACCTAAGGTTCGCTTTTTATTATAATTTTTATTAAATTACTCAGTTAAATATAAGAATTAAAGTAAATGATGAAATATTGAAAAATGGACAATAGTAAACTTTTCCGATATTAAAATTAAAGGAAACGATAAATTATATTAAATTGAATATATGTAAGCTAAACGTAATTAAAATTGATGGAAATAATAAATTATAATTGAATAAATGTATCAGGTACATGTAATTAAAATGAAAGCTAACGATAGATTATTAAATTGAATATATTTAAGTTAAATATAATTAAAATCGAAGCAAAAAAAAAAACCAAATTGAAAAGTGATTTGGTACGTCAAAACGCCCTATCTAAAACAATAGCTGCTTGGGTGGCAAATAAGGAAAATTTTACAACCTGAGAAAATATATATGTGTAATCCAATCGATATATACCTTTGTTTCGGGTGTACCCGTTAGGATTCCTAAACCAGTTACACTAAAATTATTGCACATTACAGTTAATAAATCAAACTTTACATGTCAATATCGCCTATGATCCAATTCAATATATTTAATCTACTAGGTAAAAGAGATTTATTATAAAATATGTTTGGAATTGTTTGCTGGCATACCATAAAGAAAAGAATAGTTATCTACGCTAAAGAAGAATTAACAAAACGTTCCTCATTTTTATTACACAAAATGATTCATTCGTATGATAAAAAAGCTTTATACATTGCAAAACTTACGTTAGCACCAACCTATTTTAGCATTGCAAACCTATGTTATTCTTTCAAATGTACAAAATCATTTTTATCCTTAGCATAAATATTATTTCATCTACCACAAGTATTCAGACGTATTTCAAATCACTAACAAGAGTTCAGTTGGTTTTGAAAGTTCTCGAACCATTCCTTATATATACAAGAATTTGAAAAAGTCGCTGAGACAACGAGTCATTCATCCAAATCTGAAATCGAAATTGCTGCTGTCATCATCGGGCATCGGATAACATTGGTTTCGTTTAACGTCAATGAAGAAACCTCCATAATGTTTCAAATACGGTCATTCTCTTCCGGAATTTTCAATTTCCGTAAGTTTTCAATTTTTTTTTCTATGCCATTTCCCCCCTCGAAGTTTTCTTTTGTGAATTGGCCATTTCCAATGCAATAACGACAAACTGTCCTTGCTAGTTTTGTTTGTTTTATTAACGCCACTCTGGAAGCAACACGAGGGCTATTGGTGACGGACCTCGAAATTTTGAACCTCAGTCAAGTGACGAGGACGTCACCTGTACTGAAAAGTTATATTCTCAAAAGGCGAGTAACATCTTAGGTTCTTGGTTTTATGTACCTGTTACTTAGTAAACATTTCGAGTGTGAACATACGATAAAAAAAGTTTAGATTGAAAAATGAATAATTCAAAGTGAAGTTCAGCGACAAGGACAATGTAATAATACAAGTAATTTTTTTTGTATGTTGCATTCCATCAGTTTGTATTAAAAATGCATGTCTTTTTTTCTGAATCCTGAAACTTTTAGGTATAATTCATAACATTAAGTTTTCTTTTTATCCCGTCTCTTAAGAAATGACAATGATCAAAATTACATATATAGAAAAAAACACAAAATAACATTTAAAAGAATATGAATCATATTTTTCTTAGTTTTATAAATGGGGCGCAATTTTTTTACCTTGTTTTGTTTCCAAAATTTTTAACTTGACACAATTTTTCTATAACATATATTACATGCATACTTAACAATCAATTCAAAAATATTTGAAAATAAAAAGTCATTAAATTTTTTTTTTCCAAATTATAATATCTACTACTTCTACAAAGTTTAATAATGTTAAGCAATTTTCTTAAATAAAATTATTTTCTTGTGTCACAAAATACAAACTAAAGTTTTTTAATGTAGTTCATATCTCATACACAAAATCTATGAATTTATATCTTCTCAAAAACAATTGTCAGCGCAGGTTTTGAAGCGCAGAAATATAAACGAAAGGCCTAAAATATTACTTTCATTATTATTGTATAGTATTATTCAGTTTAAATTAAATACTTTGAAAGCAGAATCCATCTTAAGTTATATATTTATTTTCCATCAAAGGTCATTAATTGAAATGAAAATTTGCAACATGTGTCAATCGTATAATCAATTTAATTCTGGATTTCTTTTAATTACAGTAGAAGTTTACGTGCTCATATATATATATATATATATAGGTACTTAACAGTTGTTAAGACCAGGCAGAGAAACACAGCAACATGTTGAAATACGTTCTGTTCTTTCATAATGTTTGTCGTGAATGTGTTTATATGACCAGTAATATGACCAATGCCTTGACGACTCGGAAAGCAGTTGCCAACCTATTGCCTGCATAACTTATATTACCCCTTATATATAAAACGCACATATTTAGAACAGTCATACGTTTAACATGAGCTAATAAAAGAAATTCGAATTTTGGTCATTTTCGGGGTACTATGTTCCCTCAAGAAATAAAATATTTTTTTCAAGTAACAGTGATTCATTGATATTAATGTGTAAGTTTCATTCTACCAGTCAAAATACCTACAAAAAACTAGAGAAAGGAGAGCAGCTCCACTGATAGGTACTATGCGAGGAAAAATTTACACACAATAACCAACATCACATAAACTAATTTTTAATCTTAATGTGTACTACAGTGGGACACAAATTATAATTGAAGGAAATCCATCGTTTTTTTACAACTGAGTGAATGTTATATTGAAGTAAAGGGAGTAAAAGATTTTTTGTTTCTCAAAAATACGTAATAATTCCTTATGTAAGATATGTGCCATTGAATAAATTATTTGTTAGCTACGTCTATTCATTGTTAGGAAGTTTTCCAGAATATTCATATGTTTGAATAAGGTACAGGATTGAAAAATTGGTGAAAAATAATTTTGTGCTTAACTGATGAAATACTTTTTTAGTTAGTAAAAACAAAAATTTCATAATGATTTTATCATACACTGACTGGATTAATATTTTCAATTGCTTATCATTTTTTAAAGATCAATCAATCGTTAATTTAAAAATCAAATTAATTATCACAAAGTTAATACTTGAAAAGTAAAATACCCATGAATGCTATTTGTGCACAAAATATTCACAACACATATATAGTGCATAGTTAACATTTTGTAATGTTTTTAGGGAGCAGGGAAATATACTTTACACAGATTAATTTAAATGAATTAGAAAGCAATTTCTTATATAATTTATCATATAACATGAGGAAAGTTTTCCTCATCTTATTATCCTATATAAATAAAAACCTTATCAATAACTTTTAATGAAGTTATAAAGTGTAAATAATATACTTTTAGACATTAATTTTGAAATGTATATATTTTTTTAATTTTTGAAGAAACATTTTATACAATAATATTTTTTAAATCCTGAACGTATGTGACTAATGAAAAAATATGAATTTTGATGTAATTAGCAATAACTTATAACAAATTTTACGTACCTTATCTATCAGCTTTTTTTTTTACTTCTTTATCTTATTTGCTAAATAAAATTATCAATTTGATAAAGTCCCCATGTTTGAAACTGCGAACTGCAACTTTGCTTATAAAGTGTATGGAAGGTAAGATATATAAATTCAATGAAACTTACTGTAAAAGTTTATAGAATGTTTTGCCCAATGCTGGCAATAAAATAAGAACTCTATGGGATAAAAGGAAATTAAGTAATACTACAAACATATTTGATAACCCCTGTTAAACATTTTTTGAAAAGGTCCAAAAATTGTTAGCACTGCTAATATGTTTAAAGGAACATTTTAAGTTCTTGAACATTTACTGAAGATACATTAATATATTTTTAATTCAGGATACAATTGTTCAAATTGCATTAATTCGAAATTCTTCATTTTTGAAAATTTTATGCACGAGTTATAAATTTTGTTGTGAATATGTTTTAACTTTTATTAAGCTCCCCTTAGCATCAACATAATTGTTTGGTAAGGCGCAACAAGGTAAACAAATTGCACTAATGATGAATAAAAGGACTAGTACTAGTATATTAGCGTGGTGGGTTATAAAGATGCAAGATGTGTATGTTCTTTTTTTTTTTTCTTTTTGATAAAAAACTTCGGAGCAAAAGTTTTTTCCTAAATTTTACCTGTCAAAATTTCTAGATATAAACAGATAATTTTTTGTACTATGGTTTTGATTCAATATGATTCTTTATGAAAAGTAAAAATAGTGAGATATATTTTCAATTATGGGCTAAAAGAAAAGAGTATAGAATTTGTTTTGTGTTTTCCAGAGATATGTTTGGAACATTTGAAAAATTTTATTTTGTAACACTTTTGATCCCCGATTCAGTGATAAATGTAAATTGTTGAAACATGGGCAATTATCTTCCAAGTATAATTCCAATAGTATTTTTGTGTATGCATTAGAATGTTTTTATAGCTGCTTTCTAAAGGTGCAAAGAAATCACCTGAATTAAACCTAAAGTTATAATCTTAATAATTATATATATATATATATATTGATTTATTTCTCTTGCTAGTTACATAAATTTTCTTGTAATGTGAAATCAAATAAAAATGAATTTAAAAATACCCTTTTTGTGATTTTTCACAATAAATAAATTATTCAATACTCAGATTGAAGAAAGATAAAAAAAATTTACTTATTTACTGTTATAATTTTTTTTCTTTCAAATTAAGTATTTTCATTTCAAAAAATCTTAACATAAAATCAGAGAGTTAAATTATATGTCTTGCACTATTAAATATAAGTTTGAAAAAAAAATTATAATTATGAAAACTCAAATATCCTTCTTCACACTATTTATTTCCATTTCAAAGAATATCATTTACTTTCTAGGACCCTCAAGTTATAATAATCATGCTCTCTAAGAACACTGATAATATGAAGAAATTCTGAAAATGAAGTAGAGCGATCATTTCTCCATTTTCTTCAAACAGGACTTAATTTCACCATCATTTTCAAAGTGGTTGCTAAATTGGTTGGATAGTAAATAAACACTTTACATTTATGTAAAAAAAATTTATGGACTACCAAAACGTTGGTGAAACTACAGTACTTACAGTGTTTGGAAAAATGTTACATTGAACAAAGCCTTTTTTTTTTTGCAATACACAGAATTTATTTATCAGAAGAAATATTGAAATGTTTATAAAGGTAAATGCTTCTAATGTAAGAACAATCTCAGGCAAATATTAATCAAAATACATATGTATAATGCTCGAAATTCCTGTTCTTTTTTTAGATGAATTGTTCTTACCTGTTCCAATTTCTTTTTAAATAATTTTCCTTAACTCAGTTGCTTTTTAAATTCTTTCAAAAAAAATCTCAAAAATATTCAAGGGAATTTAACTCTATAGAACTACCATGCTTGTACATCTAGATTATATATATTAGTTAAGACGACAGTTTTCTTTAAAATCTATCTCGGAAAAAAGAACATGTAAAAATTTTTAATGATTAAAATCGGTAAATTTCAGCTAGTGGGCGTGAAACTGATAGGTATTTTAAATCTCTCCTCTCCTAATTTTTCAGTATAGCGAAAAAAATGGAATAACATTGCTGAACATTTTGTTGCACTCTTTGAAATTTTGATATATTTTTTGAGTATATTTTTATATATCAGTAGTCTTATTCTCGTTTAATTGTGTTAAAATATCGTTTGGTGAGCAAAGTCTATTTAAAGATTTTTCTGGTGTGTGTTTGTATACTTATGATATAAACTTAAAATTATTTTCTGCTTTAAAAAGATACATTTTTGTACTGTTAGCGGCCATTCAGTTATTTTCAACTTTTTGTTTTGTTAATCTTATTTTGTATTTCATTTATAAAAATTTGGTACTTTTCAATTTCACTGGCCAAAAATCGCCAAATCTAAAATCTAAAATCGCCACAACCGTTACAAGCGAAGCCAAGCGGAATATGTGTTTCCCATGTGTTGTCGCTAATAAAGTCTGCTTGGCGAGATTTGAGCAGGGGAAATGGAAAAGTACCAAACATTTTTAATCATCAACAGATGATCAGTTGATTCTAACATGTTAAAAATAAAGACACCGATATTTATTTTAGTATTGTGATCATTCTAAACCTTCTGAAAAATAAATGCGAATTGCTAAAATGTAATTAAACTCTTTCCGAATTATAGTATCTTTCACGTAATATAGACACTTTAATTATTAGGTTGGTTCTGTATAAAAAATAAAGCAACATCGGATTTAAATTTGGATATACTATTTTCAACTTTAATCAAGATACATAATTAAGCTGTATAGAACAGTTATATAATCATTTATGATTTAAAAAATAGTCATTTTGTTCCTTGTATTATAGTTTTTTAAAAAAAATTCGGGTAAAGTGTTATTTTACAGAGACCATTTGACAAAATTTTTGAAATATAGCTAATATGGCGCCAAAAGAGAGCATTTCAACCTCGACGCTTCTAGAAACGGAAAAAAGATGGTGTCGTCTGTGGAAGACAAATTTGGAAAAAATATGGCATTTTCACAAAAAGGAAGGATATACAAGCATTAAGTTTTATTTTAAATAATTATTTTCAGTATTTCATTCAAAAAACAAATTCATCATAGAAGGAAATTCGACACAATTACTGTGCTAACCAATGCTGCAAATTTAAACAATTGTTAAAAACAAATTCTAACATATTAAAAATCTACAAACGTTCCTCAAATAATATTGTTAAATTAAATTTTAAAGAAGATAAGTAAAAATACTTTTTTTTAAATACTAGGTAATCGCCGTTAAATTAGAATGTTTTCATAATTATAACAAAATGACTGCATGTAAACCAAATAAAGTTGCAGCCATTATTTTAGCTTGTTGATAGAAGAATGATTCAATACCTTTGTATTACAGCAATCCTAAATTTTGATTTTTGCATTTACTTAGGGTGAAAATAATGTAAAACAAAGTTTTATGATAATTTCTCATTGAATAGAAAAGTAGTATATTTAGTAAAATGTAAGTTACTTAAGCTTATGAACCGTAATACATTTCACAAACGTATTGCAAAACAAATGAATACAAGACTTGTTTACATCGGTGGGTATCACGGGGGCAAAATATCATATAATCGTGACGTCACATGAATTTAGTCCATTGCTCTTAAACGTAAATAATAGTAAACACGGTAGAACGCGCGTGCGTGCTGTCTGTCCACCAAAGCAACGCTTTTCGCCAAACCATTTGGCTGCATTGCTTCTTGCCAAGCATGATGTGTATGGCTTAGGGTTCGGAATTATGCACCACAGATACACGACGGATCCTTAGTGGCATCAAGAATCGAAAGCTCGACTCGATGAAAACCACCGGCCACGAGACCATAACCACTCGGCTACCATGGCACAAAACTTTTGTTTCAGATGGCCTCCAATAGTATTCATGATGAGGCTCTATTACGGTTCCGAGGTATGAGGAGCATTTACGAGGCGTGGCAATTAAATAACGAGACTAACGCTGTAAGACTTTTAATTTTGATTTCATACATATATACTTATTATCACCTTCAATTCACACTCCTCTTCTATCACTACAGCGCTTCACGCGAATCTTCCCCTCTTCGAAACAATGCTGGATGTTGGTCACAGTTATGTATCGACACAGAAACTAGTGAGGATTGTGACGAAAGAGCGCCAAAATGCCGCAGAGTCGACTATACGATGGCATTTATTTTTGTTTTAGAGCAAACGGGGTATCCATCTTGCTGATAGTTTTTTCACATTTTCGAGCAAGTTTAAAACACTGTATCTTGCGAAATGCTAGTGGCCTCAACCCTTTCGTGTACTTTGATTCGTCGATCACTCAAAACTATGCCCAAAGTCCTCCCATTGGAGTGATGTGGAAGTTAGGAGGGGGCAGCTTATGTGTCGTCCTCGTCACTTGATCGTGGCTCAAAATTACGAGGTTAGTCGCTAATAGCCCTCGTGTTGCTTCTAATGTGACGTTAATAAAAACTATACTAAACTAAACTAAACACTCAAAACTATATTTTTGATTTTGTCGATCATTCCAATTGCAGTCAATTCCACTAGACGTCCCGAGCGATAATCATCTTTCATTTACCCATTGTAATATTTTTCTAAATAAACATAAATTAACGTCGTACTTAGAAACGACACCAGAAAGTGACGTTACTTTGAGCGTTACTCGACACCTGAGCAAGCTCTCCAAACTTCCCTATATTCCAAACGTTAAGACATTGAGCGAAGAACTTAAGATTCCAAACAGTTTGGTTCTTTAATGTCATTAAGACTTATGACTCGTCAGAAACAACGCCGATCATGAGCTGGTGTCCTTGACCATTCGGCTACATGGGGTTGAGAGCACCTTTAAGATTCCGAGGGGATATCTCCTTCACTTATTAAATTTGAGGTCAGTTTCAGCGTGTCGTTCAGTCAAGCCAACTAATGAATTAAGTCATCGACACATGAAGCAAAATTTAATTTTTTTTAAATAAAGTAACTGAAAGATTATTTAAATAAAGATTATTTAAGTATTATATAAAAAATGTTTTTAAATAAAGTAACTGAAAGATTATTTAAAAAATTTGTTCCATGAAATGTTCTGCGAAGAATAAATTTAACAATCAAAAGTGTTAAATGTTTATAAGAGTTGTTAAATTATTCAATTCAATTCACAAATAAAATGACAAACTATAAAGTATCAAAGGGGATAGTGATTTTCCTTCCAGTTGTTGAAATAATAGCAAGCAATACGTTAATAAATTGAATACAATTGGATTTAAATGTAATTATTACTTTCCATAAAATGAAAAGGAATAATTCGGGTGGATTGCACGCTTCATTTCCAAAAGTAGTCAGAGACATCATTTTGTCGTTGACCAAAGAAAGAGCCTCGGAGCTGTTTCAAATGTAAAAATCAAATTATTTATTGTACATATGTTACAATTAATTTACTTTGTGTGTAATAATATGGAGTTGAAAAATAAAAGGCGATTGATTTTATCCGATAGATTTTTCATTGAATGCAACTGATATCAGAGTCTTTGGGTCAAGACGTCCTCCCCCCCTCCCAACCTACAATAACCGCATTTCCATTCATTCAGTTATTCGTCATCATGAAGAATCGGGTAAAGGATATCTCTTGGACAGAGTGAGTGAGTGAGTGAATGTAAAGTTTATTGGCGCAAGAGGCAGATATGGCTATGCTGCGCCAAACAAGATTTAATTGTGATCTAGACGTGAAGTTGAAAAAAATGTAAAAATGGTTGATAAGAAGGAGGGTCGAAAATAGAGAAGGATCGCTAGGATAATCTCTTGGACAGAACCAATAATATTTTAGAATTAAAAATTGAAGATCAACAAGCGCTAAGGAAATCCAAACATATAAAAGTTGAATATTCGCAAATTGTTATATTGTATCTATGTTTGCGTTTTCATTTCAATCAATGCACACAATGTAGCGAGAGCGAAATATATCATTTATTTCCCCGCATCTTAGAAATCGATAAGGAAAGACAAATACATGTTTCTGATGCAAAGGGATTGAAGCGAGCAAAATTTAAAGAATCACGGAACACAATTTCAGACAAAATGGGAAATGCCATTGATATTTCCTGCTAATGCATTACTTCTCTTGTCTTCGAAGTTATTTGAAATGAAGAAACCGGTATTTAAATATATTCAGTTATATGAAATTCATTACAAATAAAAATAATTGTAAAGGAAAGATTGGTTCTCATTAAAACTTTTCAATCTGAAAAATTTTATTGAATTCCTTTTCGACTTGTTATCATTACCGGAAGCAATAAGTCCTTTAAATATGACTAGTTTGATTTTGAGAAGCAAATAAGAATATCAACAGAGAAAATAAATTAAGATGCTCTTGAAAGATAATTCAAAAATGAATTAGAATTTTGCTGTTGTGTACGGTCAATGCACACTAGATGAACCATTTCTGACTCATAAGTTCGATCGTTTTTGTTTGAGATTATTTAAATTGCTCTGTTAGATCAATATGAAGTTAATTAGAAACTTTGAAATTTGTAATAAATTGCTTTTAATTGATACTATTTTTTAATAATAAATACAGAAAAAGAATCATGTATATTTCAACTTACACGTAAATAATATATGGGGAAACATGACGAAAGTGTGGTATTTTTTTCGTAAACTCTGAGATTTAAAAAACGCTAATTCATGGATTCGAGCCTTGATGCCACTAAAGACTCGCTATGTAGCCAGAACTGGTGAACGTCAACATTTGTCGGGGCCCAAAGTCTTCCCATTGGCGTGATGTGGAAGTTTGGAAAGGGGGTGCCAGATCAGGTGTCGCCTCTCGACCGCGGTTCAAAATTGCGAGTTCCGTCGCGAATAGCCCTGGTGTTGCTTCTAGCATGACATTGATAAAACCAAACCAAAACTTAAGAAACGTGAAATGTTGAAAACATATATTTCATAGGATGTGTAAATAGCCACGGAAGACGAGTGGTCCTGGCGGCGGCCAGAGTTGTTTCTGTGGAGTCGCGGGTTCAAGCCTGATGCTACTGAAAAATCACAAAAAGAAAAAGAGCTGAGGCACATTAAATCTGGACGAGGTCCCAAGATCTCCCGAGACATGGTGTGGAAATTCGGAGAGGTAGGGGCCATCTGAAGTGTCGTCCCTGTCACTTGTCCGAGGTTTAAAAAATTGCGAGTTCCGACACCAATCTCTCCTCCCTCTGAACATATAAGATTTCCCGTTACAAATACACGGTTCCAACTCACTTTGAAGTGTTTTAAAGTGAGTATCACGTTTCAATGTCAAAAAATAATTGTTATGCTCAAAACTTTCGAAATTCTATCAACGTAACTGTATTTTTAACTGTTGGACCTGGACTATTATTTTCCACATCATTATTGAGCTCATACCTTATATTATTTGCAACAAATATTATTCCGTTCCTTTGAGTGTAACGGCCAATAGAGGATCATGTATCGGCAAAGTAAGTTTTTATGCAATCACCCTGTATCCACGTACATTCAAAACAAAATGATACAGAAAAAACTTTTAATGTTGTTATTAAATAAACGGTTTCAAAAAGAAATTCATTAGAAATTAATACAAATTATACAAAAATTGCTTGACTTTTTCTTATTTGTAGTACAACAGATCGAAATGCATGATAGATGAATTAATTTATTGTTATAGACTTTGAGAATTATAAAATTTCGAAATCATCAAACAAAATGATTAAGAAAAATTAGACCGTTAAATATCTTTATTTTTTTGTTTTGTGTATCACAAATTTTTTAATGCGGTTGTCATAAATAATTCAAATGGACAATAAAACTAAAACGCAACTCATAGCAATTCTGTCAGTCCAGGTAAATTATTGCTACTGTTATATGTGTATATGCTATAAAATTAAGTATACACTTCTTTTTCTTTATTTTGAAAATACAAACATATGGTAAAAAGTCTTAAGGCAAAGATTTTTTTTTTCAATAGGAATGATAAATTACTCCTTAAATATAAGAAATTTATCCAAAAAATATAAAAAGGAAATTAATGTATTAATAAAGTTATTTACATTTTCTGACTCAATGATACGAATTGCTGTCACAAAATTAAGTATATACTTTTAGAAAATGCCAACAAACTGATAAACCACTTACCACTATTTCACTAAAAGGGTTTTTTTTCGTTTAATTCAGACATTGGATTTAGATCCTGATATATATATATATATATTTCTTGCAGAAATATTAATTTTTAATCTTCAAAATGAGTTCCAGAACGTAAATTGCGGTTCTAGATAATGAGCTAGTCGTTAAAATGGCTGAAGAAAGTAATCTCTCCAAAACATTACAAAAGTTGTTCAGTGCAGTCATGGAGTTGGGACACGTTACAAATATTTTCGGAAGAGGAAGAAAGGAGACTTTGGATGACAGAACTAAGAGGACAACCCTGCGAAATATGACCGAAACTCCAAAGACGAATGCTTCAAACATTGCTGAAACCACTTCTTCTACGATACAAAGACCTGTTTCTGCAGAAACAGTTAGAAGAGTTCTCAGGAAAGTAGACTTTAATGTTCGTGCGGCCAGGAGAAGACTTTTCATTTCTAAATGAAATCAGAAGAAAAGGCTTTCATTTGTTGAAAATTATATTTCAAAGTCTCCAGACAATTGGAATCAAATTGCATTTAGTGATGATTGCAAATATAATGCTTTTGTAAGTGATGGGTGATGCTATATTTAGGGGAAGCTTAACAGTGAATTGTTTCCTACAAACACCATTCCTAATATCAAATATGGAGGTGGTTCTGTTCTCGTATGAGGTTGTATGTCAGCGGCTGGTTTGGGAAGCTGAGTGTTTATTGATGGGATCAGGGACAAAATTTAGTTCTTATACATTCTGAAAAAGGATTTAAAGAAAAAGTGTGCATAAAAGATGGGTTTAGGATCTATAATGGTACTTACTGCCATTATCACATTTTTTAACATGATAATGGCAGTAAGCATACAACTAAAATTGTTCAATCGTGATTGTTGTACAACCGTAGAAAGCAGTTGCACTCTCCACCACAATTACCTGGTCTAAACGTTATTAAAACTTTATGGTCATAGTAGAAAAACTCTGTCCAAAAGCACCATATCATGAGTAAAGACCATTTTAAAATTGTTTTAAGAGAAAAATGTGTTAAAGTCACAAGTGAAACAACCTAAAATCTTGTTAAATGAATGCCATGACATCTGAAAGTCATCATTAATTTTTAAAGGTATGCAGCACTATTGTTAGTTTACCTTTTTATATTTTCATTTAAAAGTTATGCCAGGGGTATATTCAATTTTGTGACTTAAAATGATGTAGTTCCTACGCTTACAAATTATATAATTAATTTATTGAATGGATTTCATTCTTGTTCCCACGTTTAGTATTTATCTTGAAAATTTTTTTATTACTTAGAAATGTATTAATTTTACATAAATATTTGGTATTATTTTTTAAAAATTTTAATGTCCATTAAGGATTGTATATACTCAGTTCTGCAATTCAATGCATAAAAAGTACTGAAGCTGGTATGAAAATATGCCATTTGTGATGAGGCATTTCTAGTTGATGCACAAGGGGAATTGCACTAAATCTATACCAAAGATTTCGTGAATGACTAGATCAATATGAAGAAATAAGTTAAGCCATACGGCTTAATAATTTAAGCTAGAATTTATAGCTTTGGTTTTAATAACGTCACACGAGAAGCAACACGATGAATACTTTTGATGGATCTCGTAATTTTGAACTTAGGTCAAGTGACGAGAATACCTTAGATGGCACTCCGATCTCTATACTTCCCCTTCCCGCTAAGGGATGACTTTGAATCTCGATATATTAAGGGGACTCGGCACCTTTTGACCATTTTTTTTTATTTAAGTGTTTAAACCTATCTTTTGTGTATATTATTAACAGCTACTATTAAACAAAGTAATTTACCATGAAAAAAGAGCTTAATTTGATACAAATTTTAAAAATTATTTTTTTTTTAAAAAATTTCAACGATTTTAAAATTGCTTCTTCTTTCGCAATTATCATTATTTTGGCACCAACATTTTTTTTCAGGCTCATAAGAATATATGTAACAAATTTAGGGATCGATTTTGCAATAAACAAATTAGTGTTTGAGAAAAAAAATTAAAAAGCATACTTCTATGGAAAATAGGTAAAAAAAACATGATTTCTGCTACATTTTCTATTATAATATTTTTTCTACTGAAAATATTGAAAAATAGATCCCTAATTTATCAAGCACATTATAACAAACGAACACACCCAAATTCAAGTTGTTTAATAAATATCTGTTAAAGTTTTGTAGTTTTGAGACCATGGTTTCATGAAAAATCCCAAACTGAGAAAACGCTATTTAAAGAATAATAATCAATAAAAAAATATCAAAACAATGTCTAATTTTTGTAACAATTTGTCAATATAATATATAGATTTATACCTTTAAAATAAAGCATAATACAGTTCAATTTGAAAGCATTTAACAAAAATATAAGCTTTTATAAAAAGTTTGTCTGAGCCCGAAATTGCGAAAGACTTGAAAATCTTCATCTGACTGATATTTGAAAGAAACACATATTAAATATATTTAAAAATAAATGAAATGTATAAGATAAATAAAGTAAAAGTATATGAAATGTAAAATAGAAAATTTAAAATATTTCGTAAAATTTATTTTGCCACTTAATTTCAATATCTAATATAAAATAAAGTAAAACAAATTTAATCTAAATTGTACTATATTTTCAATCAGATCGTTTCAAAACTTCGCACAGTTATATCAAAAGTATCAAGGTACATTTTGAGCTACAAATTGAAGAATCGATATTTTCATCGATTTTCAGCATTTGAAAGGTGCCAAGTCCCCTTAACGTGCATCATCTCCGGCTATATGACGGGTGCTTAAATTTTGTAATTCTTTTAATTCACGTGCTTGCTTGCTTGCTTTTTCATGGTGCTGCTACTTTTTTATGACGAAACACATAATGAAATATTTTTTGAACAGTTTATTTATAAGTTTAGGAATGTATATATATATATTTTAATTAAGAAAATATTTTTCCATGCACGTCAAGATAAAAAATCTGACTTAACTCTTTCAAGATGTAATAAACAATAGTAAAACTTCTTTCTCCTCAAATGAAGCAATCGCAACAAAACAAATTTATACATCAGTTCATGACGGTTAAACAAGATTTTCAATGCATGTGCGTATCAATTGTAAAGTACTTTAATTTCAAAATTATACTGAAATTTAAAAAAAAAACATTAAGCAGGGCCAAAAAATAGGAAATCTGTGTTACGAATATTAATTGTATAAACTTATAAAATTTGGTATTGTAATAAATTATAAAAGTAAATAAGAAAATTAAAAAGTTCAATACAAAGTTTTGCAAAGATCAAATTTATCCACCCAAGGAGCACTTTTTTTTTTAAATAATTATTAATAATTATTCAATTAAATATATAGTAAGAGAGGAAATATCGAGAAATAGATAATAGTACACTTTTCCAATCATAAAATTACAGCAAAACGATAAATAATATATTAGAATATTATATCAGCTATATGTTGTAGCGTAGGCTATAAATACCCCCCCACACACACACAGACTTGTTTTGAATTCCGTTTTGTTCCCAGCTTCCCATTCATTAAAAATATATAGCTTAAAAGCAATAAAGAACAAAATCAGGTGCGGCAAAGTTGAATCCTCTTTGTGAGGTATTGTTGATCCATGTCACGGATATATTGGGAATTTATGGCCTAGCTGTGTGACGGCCGACACCGACTTGCACGTGGGGAAGACGGACATTATCCGACTTGAGGGAATAGTGTTGCAGGGGACAAAGCGGAGTTTCTCTTTGATTGGGTTGTTCTTTGAAAAAAGGAAAATAACTCAAAAAGAAGGCGGGGGACAGACCTACCCGAGGTCTTAAAAAGGGTGAAGAGAAAAAGAGGAGGAGGATACCTGCAAAGGAGAGAAAAAGCGTTACAGCTTTAAGTTGGAGGCGATTGCCTGCGCTTCGAATTGAGAACTTAATCGAACTACATCGAATTCTGAGATATTGGTGTTTTTTTTCAACTATATATGTTAGGACTTGTGCTGTTTAGATATATGCGATTTGCCTTGGTGCTGTGTAATTAGATGTGTTATCAGTGTTGTAAATAGAATCCAGGCGGAAACGATTAAACATAAGTTAATCTTAACTTTGTTAAATAAAGAATTATCGCCTCTTAAGCTGTGTGATCCCTTGTTTACCACTTCATTCTACGCATTCAGGGATCACGACGTTACAATGTAATTAAAATTCAAGCAAACAGTAATTTATTATTCGAATATTATATCAGCTGAGTGTAATTAAAATCAAAATAAATGATAATTTGATTAAATTGAATATATTTAAGTTAAATGTAATTAAAATTAAAGCAAGCTGTAAAAAAATTTAAAACTGATCTTATACGTCAAAGGTGATCCTCCTAAACCAATAATCAATTAGGTAGCTAATAATAGTAAATCAATACTAAAATCATTTGACCCCAAAACATTCCAAGAAGGAAGCCAAACTAAAAAGACGTATTTTGAAATTCCTGAGGGGAAAAAAGGCTGCTTCACAGCTTAAAATTCTGAATAATGTTAATTTTCAGTCATATCTTGATTCCAGTTTACATCTACATTAAGGTAAAATATAATCGATAAAAAACAAAATACATACATTTTATATTTGTTTCACTTCAAACCAATAAAAAAAATTGGACATTTATGACAACCTATTTTTGAAAATTGAATTCATTAGTGAGGAAAGCATGTATCAGACATATATATTGCATATAATTTATTTCAAAACAAAACAAAAAATAAAGAGAAATTTATTTTGATGTATATTTGAAAATCAAGTTCTATACTTGTGAAAGCAGACATCAAATTATACTCAAAAACAAGGTAAATTTTTTAACAGTGTTTAGGTACGACATTTTTGGGTTAACTAAAATAATAGCCCTTTGGGTGACTAATAGATAAGAAATTGCTTTGCACAAAAGAAATGTATCAAAAACAAATAAGTTATTCAAAATGAGTCAAATATAAAATCGGTTGCATAAAAATATAATCGAGAGTGTACAGTTATTTTCAGATTTGAAAAAAAATTGCTGGCAATTGTTTGTATTCATCTAAGTTGGAGATAAATTCCTTAGTAGTGAGAGATGAGTAACAGATCAGCAGACACAATAGACTTAATTGAGTGTCACGTAATAAAATAGGATCTTCAAAAAGAATTGAATATCGAACTCTAAAAAATCGGCTATAACTCCTAATAATAGCTTTGTCAGAGGAGTTGTCAAAATATGTATGCAAATCACTTCTCTTAAGAAAGAGTAAAAATTAATAACTCATTTATGTATATATTCATTTCTAATATTTATTCTTTATACTAGTGTTCTTGAATTGGAACAAAAAATATTTTAAATGCAAAACTAACAGTTATATCCGTTCTTCACATGTTAGTATTCAAAAATGTAATAAAACGGATGGTCGAAAAAAAATCTTTTCATTGAAGACAAAAAATTTAAGTACAATGTTAAAAGAAACGTTTTACTGAAATAAAGATATAGTAAATAAAATAATAAGAAAAAAGATATAAATTTGAAACTAGTGGGAGGTGAAGTCTGCCATTCAATTATTAAAGACATTTTGTAAAGATTTCATATTTTTTTTAAAAAAATTATTTTTAAAAAACACTCATATTTTCTTTCACAAAAATAACAATTAATTTTTAAGAAAGCTATAATTAATTAAGAAATAGCAATAAAATACAATAATACTGACGTTATATTTGATTTCTTGGCCGGGACGAATTTAAAAACATAGCAATTCGGGCGTACAAAGTATATTCAATGAAACAATGCATAATGTTGTTTCACTTTTGATTGGGAGCTACGGGCTTACCACCCCTACCCATTAAAGTTTAAACTTAGCTTTGCTTTGTTACCCATTATTTCCTTCTTTGCAGGACAATTTTCATTTCACTGAAAATTATTCAGGGTGGAGCCCTCAAGAAAAATACTTTGTGCTCTGTAGTGGATCGGTGCATTCATTTTTAAATTCAATCAGTGCGAAGAAAGGTTACATGAGCTGGTGTAAGATATTTAATGAGATGAGTAAAGGTCCCGTATTTTTATAACAAGAGATAATACCTATGACAAATAATTTTTATTGGTCTTATGATCTCATTACAAGTAACAGAAAAATTAAGAAACAGCAATGGGAGTTTTAGTACGGAATTTGTTTCAAAGGAGTCGGAAAAAATTGAGAACTACGGCGAATAAGCTGAGATAAAAGAAACTCATATCATTTCCTCAAAAACACTCTAAAACTGCTAAGAATGCTTACTATGCCAAAATTAAATGAAGAAACTAAAGCATTTCCTTTTTTTTGAAAAGGATTAAGAAAACTGTTGCGTCACGTGACCCAAACTCTTCTTCATGTTGCCATAGCAACGCAGTAGAAACGAATTGCACAGGCATGTTTATTTTACACTAGATCTGGAATATACACATTCTACACACACGAATGACTTTTTTTTTTTAAAAAAAACAATAAGACATACAGGATCAAAGTCCAATCCTGTTCAAAACAAAACTCAAAATTTTTTTTTTAATTAGTGCTTTTCTTTGATTTTCCGCGTATAATGAATTTGCCTCCAAGGATAGAATGGTATAGTATCCAAAATAAAATATTAAAATTTAATAACAAATAATATATTTTAATATTAAATACCTTAATTAATGCAAAATTGCATAGTGAGAAATTTTAAAAAAACACAAGAAAGAACATTATAAAACAAAATTTGCATTTCTAGAAAAGAAATTCAAAAACAAATATTTTAAAAAATCAAAATTAGCAAAGAAACGGTTCCAAATTTGTTCTTCCCTCGGGTACATTTATAAAGTAAACTCAGTCATTCAACTGACAAGTATTAAATCATTTTAATGAGGTCCCGCATCCAACCTGCTACAAGACGTGTCAAAAACTTTTACTTTTAAATAATTTTCAGTTTTAAACATATTATTTTTAACCTTTTGAAGACGGCGGGTTTTGTGAGGAAAAGGCCCTTAAAGACGGCGCCTTAGGCGATGTTTACTTCCCCCTTTTTTATCGCTCATGGATGGCACCATACATAGGCATACAAAAGAAGCAAGATAATTGCTGCTGTCCGCAGTCAATGGGGATGTTCGCGGCTTAGAAAGTCCCTAAATACAAAGAGTCTCCCTTTCTTAGGGAAACATATTTTCTTGGAGAACTCAATTACGATTTCAGTACAAGAAAATTTGAGAAATTTATTTATTTTATTTTTTTAAAAAAGAAATTATTTCCTAACAATTTAAGCTGCTTTTCACCTAGATTTCCTTTTTCAATATTATTAAGAGCATTGAGAGAAATAGCACAAAACAATGATGATAATATAAAACATTGCATAAAAAAATGAAACGCTTATTTCATTGTAGACAAAGGTACACACAATAAACTAACCAAATTTAATTGATAATTATTCAAGTAAAATTTATTAATATTTTGATTTTCAGTAAATTTTTTTAAAATAGATATAAAATATTTTAAATTTATTTTTAATTCTTTTAAATGCAGGAATTTGATACACACCTGGTGTTAAAACTTAAAATAATCAAATTAGAAATAAGAAGAAAATAATATGATACTTCATAAATTGCACGTAATTATAATCAGTAATACAAAATAAAATAAAAAGCAAAATTGCTGATCCTGTCTCTTGATGTTATAATGTAAAATTCAGACTTTCTCAAATCGATAATGAAGTAAGTTTAAAAGCTCTTATAAGTATTCACAGCATTTGTATAACAATAGACATATCATCATAAATAAACTATGCTCTTTTGGAAACTTCATTATTACTTAATTTATAATTGTTTTTCTCTTTTAGAACATGCCAGAGAAATCTTAAAAATTTAAACACTCTTAAGAATTTTCTTATATATCTTCCATGAAGGAATGATACATTTGATGTATAATTGTCATTTTTTATTGTTCCATAATCCATTATACTGTGATACATTAATATTCATAATATTGAATGAATCCTAAGATTAAGTCTAAATTTCATTAACAAGCATTTTTCAAAAATGAAAACTTTATTTTTCTTTGATCTAATTCTTCCTATATATGCTGAAAATTATGATAAAATATTCACTATGGCAAATAAATGAGATGAATAAAAAGCAAAACCATTAAAAAAAAAGGTGTTTCGCATTATGCTCTAAAATGTGAGTATCCTAAGGCTATAAATGTTGGCCTTTGTTAAATAGTGCCACATTGTAGTTTCCACATGTTTTGACGGTTAGGTCAAACAAAAGGTGACGATTAGGTGTTCCAACGTGTAGCAGAGCTGATACGCATTAAATCAAAATCCTTACGTTGCCGCGGTGTGGAAATTAGAAGTGGACGCTCTAGCTCGGCTATCGTTCTCGTTACTTGTTTAAATTACGAGGTCCGTCTTATTACTTTGTCCCTTATGTTACTTGTAAATGAAATATTAATAATTTATCAGTTTACCTACGTGTTCCTAAAAATAAATTCTTTAAATGCACATAAGAAATTTAAAATTATTTTTTTCCCAATAGTAATAAATGTTTCAATTAGTAAAAAAGAGGAAATGCTTTGAATATTTAGAATACTTCTAGTAAAACGCAAACAATAATCTGATATCGAAGACAAAATATTATATCTGCAAACATTTTTAAGTTGCCGAGGAGCTTCATGTATCTCGGTAATCTTGTTTATATAAAAGGAATATATGATTCTTATTTGTACTTAATTGTTTCTTTTGCAAGTAATGACAACATACTGGAGCTTCTTACCTTTTTTTCACTTTTCGTACAAAAAGTTATATTCTTAACCTTTGGATAATCCTTACTTTTTATTTAAAATTTCAAAAGAATTGCATAATATTGTTTTAATTCTAAGATTACTGCTCTCATTTTTGTGCGATAATAAACTGATTTTTGTGTGTGATTTTGTGCATATGATAGAGCCAAAGCCAATACATTCCTACGAAGCTAACTCTTTCGATCAACATTCAAAATATACTGCTGTTTGTAGAAAATGCAACACCATGAAAGAATCATCAGAATCAAATGAAATTTAATGCAGAAACGACTTGTACTGATACAAATAAATGATGAAATTTTCAAAACAAAAGAAACAAATTAAGCGTCCGAAATCAGTATTTGGTGCAGCCACCATGCGCTGCAATAAGTGCTGCTATACGACGTGGCATGGAGTCAAACAGATGTTGAATATCTGCTTGAGGAAGAGAATTCCATATCGCTTGTATGCGCAACCAAAGTTCGTCTTTGGAAACTGCAGGACGCGGATCACGAGCGAGACGCCGACCAACCATATCCTACACGTGCTCAATAGGCGACATATCCGGTGAATAAGCAGGCCAAGGAAGAAGTTGCATGCGTTGTGCTGAACAGAAGTCTCGAACAGTCCGCGCAACATGTGGGCGTGCATTAACCTGCTGAAAGATAGCTCCAGGGATGCCTTGAAGGAAAGGAACGACTTCGGGCTGTAGCACTTCACGGACGTACCTGTTGCTATTGAGATTACCCTCAATTCGTATCAAATTGGATCGTCCATGATACGAAATCGCACCCCAGACCATAACTCCGGGTGTTCGACCACTATGTCGTTCAATAATACACTCAGGAAGGCAGCGTTGACCGGCATAACGTCTAACACGAACACGGCCATCATGGGTCCACAAATTGAAGCGTGATTCATCTGAAAAGACAACTTGGTGCCAATCAGCTCGCCTGTCTCTGTGCTCAAGAGCCCACTGCCGACGCAGCCGTCGATGATTCGCCGTGAGGGGAATCCTGTATAAAGGCACCCTTGCACGCAATCCACGGCGCAGCAGACGACGACGAATTGACGAAGCCGACAATTGTACACCTGTAGCAGTAGACCAACGTGCTGCCAGCTGCCTGGAGGAAGCTGTGCGATCATTCACCGCCATGCGGAGCAGGTGTCGATCATCGCGCTCTGACGTCACCTTCTGTCGTCCAGTGCCTGTTTTTCGAGTTGTTCGGTGCTCGTCGGTCCACTGCTTCCAAACTCGCATCACTGTGGAACTGTTCCGCTGCATACGAGCTGCTATTGCGCGATAGGAAAATCCTCCTTCTCGAAGGCCGATTATCCTCCCTCGTTCAAACTCCGTAAGTTGCTTGAATTTCTTATTCTTCCGTCGTGGAGGCATACTCAGGTCTCACTAAACGTTTGCCACTAACAAATAATCATAGACTTTTTTCAACGTCCCGCTACAGCACTTTATTTATACGCTTTCAGCATCAATTCAGAGGGCGCTGCGCGCGCCGCGCACGCGCGATGGCTCTGAAACTTTATTAATTTGCATAATATCCTATAATTGACATTTGCTGCGAATTTCATTTGATTCTGATGATTCCTTCATGGTGTTGCATTTTCTACAAACAGCAGTTTA
>BMAW01091999.1:108852-165668 GCA_019974015.1 Nephila pilipes | reverse complement strand
TTTTTTTTTTGATGTTTCGATATAAAATTCTTAAAAACTGTTTTTCAATAAGCATAACTTAAGATAACAATAAAAATACGCTTCTGTACAGCAATACATTGTGTAATTATGCACAAATTTTCATCAAAAACAGAATGCAAAAATTGCTTCAAATTCTACACAAATACATTTTAAGTAGTTTTACAGGTATAAAAGTTAATAAAAATGTAGAACTGAGGTATTTTTAAATCTGCAAAATGCATGGCAATACGTGTATTAGTAAAAAAACATTCATTCTGAAAATATGTAATTATATTCTTTAGTATGAAAAAAATAAAATAAAAATCATAAAAAAAAAAAATTACCACTTAAAGTTATAACACTTTTTTGAATAAACTTTGGAAATAAAATTTTTATGTAACATATATTTCTTAGTAATATTTATATATATTATTATTTGAATAATAAAGTAAAGTGGAACTCTTTAATAATAAAGTGGAACCAGAAATTTAAAATTTATTTCCAAATATTTAAATATTGTTTAAGTTCAACATATTAATCCAATAATTTCATTACAGCGGCTCCTTTTATCACATTATTTCCTGTAAAAGGTAAAATTGTCGCTTTATGGGTTATTTGTGGGTCGTTCCAGATTTTTTTATTTTGTTCTTCGGAGACAACCTCATCTTCAACCTCTGGACTCAAATTTAAAGATTGATCTAAATCATCTTCCTCATTTTCTAACTCACAATCAGAATCAGAATCATCAAAAATTTCGTCTCTAAATCAGCTAAAATATTCTGAATCTCTTCCGTGGTAAGTTCTCTTTTACGTTTAGGCATTTTTTTTTAAAAAAAATCAAATTAATTTAAAATGAAATGATTAAGTAATCGAGATGATAAAATCACTTACAAAAATAACTATGCACTCACCGCTAGTGAGAATTTGAGTATGAAGGAAAAAAGAGGGATTTTTAGGTAAGGGTGAAAGAGGAAACTCTACCCCCCCTCCCTTCTGAATACAAAAGAAACCGGTCAAGCAGATGATGTTTAATGTCTCACTCACTATTCAAAATTTCCTCTCCTCCCCTCCACCTCACGAACACACCACACCCACCACCCCACAAGACATCATTGATTTCATTAAAAAATTAAAAAACAAAAAAGCCCCAGGAAAAGACACCATTACTAACAAAATGTTAAAAAATCTCCCAATTAAAATTATTTTCCTACTAACTATCATTATTAATAAAATCCTCTTTTTTAATCATTTTCCTAAAACTTGGAAAACTGCAATAATATTTCCTATTCTTAAACCTGGCAAAAACGCGCATCTCACAGATAGTTACAGACCCATCTCTCTCCTCTCCACCCTTGGTAAATTAACCGAATCTATCATACTTGAAAAATTAAAAACTTTTATAACCACTAATAATCTCAATAACCCCAATCAATTCGGTTTCACCCCCCAATTATCAACTCTTCATCCACTCCTCAAACTCACAGAAATTATCTCATCAGGATTCCAGAAAAAACAATCCACCGGAGCAGTATTTTTAGACATCGCAAAAGCTTTTGACAGAGTTTGGCTAAACGGACTAACATTCAAAATGATCAACGACAATTTTCCACCCCCCCTCATACTCCTCATCCACTCTTACTATAATGAACGTTTTTTCCAGGTTAGAATTAATGACACCCTATCTACCGCACGTAAAATTAATTCTGGAGTAGCTGAAGGAAGTTTAATTGGCCTATTTTTATTTAATTACTACTTAAATGATATTCCAAATTACTCCCTTACAACACTAAAGCAGTACGCAGACGACACTGCTATTGTCGCTAAATTCAAAAATCCCAAAACTGTAACTTTTGCTCTCAACAAGCACCTTGTGCTACTCCAGGATTACTTCAAAAAATGGAAAATCAAAATTAATGTCGATAAATCCCAAGCTGTAATTTTTACAAAAAGAAAAACCAACCCTCCCCCACCCACCTTCTTCCAAAAACAAATTCCATGGGATACCTCCGCTAAATACCTAGGCCTCACTTTTGACAAACATCTAACCTGGAGAAAACACATCATCAACACAAGAGAAAAATTTCGAAGACTCTCACACAAAGTTTATCCGTTAATTAACAGGAAATCTACCATGAACCTCCAAAACAAACTCCTAATATACACAGCAATCATGAGACCAATTATCAGCTACGCAAGTCCAATATGGGCTTACTGCGCAAAATCCAATCTTAATATTCTTGAAACCTCCCAGAGCTCTACTATCAGGATGATCGCTAGGGCTTCCATGTATATGAAAAATAAAGAAATTTACAAAGCTTTACAACTTACTACATTCAAAAATCACATCCAAAAACTAGCTTCAAAATTTTTTAACTCCCTAGAAAACATTAACAACCCAAATATTCAGAATCTTGAGAATTATCAAATCACTCCTAATATTAAAAGACCCAGGGGAATCCTTTTTGATTATAACCCTCCTTAATTTCTTCCATTATAAAATTTTCAATTAATCCCGAATGAATAATAATTGCAAGACTTTACAAACCCCTCCCACCTTACTTATATTAAATTCTACTCTCATGCGGGCAGCCAATCGCAGCATCGCAGTTACTCACTCAGCAGCCAATCTGAATACAAGATTTCAACCTCTCCTTCTCTCCAAATTTTTCGACCACCAGTTCTCCATTTCTTCCAACAAAGTTCCTCTACTCTACAACAGATGGCGCCAGATCTCCAATAAACTTTGATTCTCCATAACTCGTTTTCTACTCATCCGAATGCCAAGAAACTTTCACCATATCAACATCAACTCTCTCTCTCCAGAATGAAAACACCACCTTCTCAAAGTAACTTTTATCTTTCAAGATTTGGACTAGAGGAGCACCCCGTGCTCTAGGCGCCCATTGAAATTTCAACGTCAACGTCAACGATGATGTTCCGGGGCTATAATAGGCCTCATGCTGATTCGAAAGCTGTTTACAGGGGAAAGCACGGCTTGGCCGCTACATCGGTCAGCGCCGGCTTTTAAGGGTATATTCCTTTTGGCCTGTAGATCGGCCAGCCGTCCTCAAAAGGTTAAATTAAAAATTGATAGCATGTTGGCTTCTTAACGTCACCCTGTAAAGTAAAGCGAGGAATGTTGGTGACGGACCTCATAATTTTGAGCCTCGGTCAAGAGACGAGGTCAATATTTGATCTGCCATTCCTTCTCCAAATTTTAACATCACGCCAATGGGAGTACCTGGAACCTCTTCAGATTTGCAGTGCATAAGAACTTCTACACACGTTGGATTTTTAAAGACATTAGATCTGAAACCATCATCAAATAGGAATCCGCAGCCGAAACGAACATTAGTTTTCTCTAAATCGTTTTAATCAAATGAATTCTATCCAATTCCTCCAAAGCTCTTTTCTTCTTGAAACTTTCGCAAAGAACTGAAAATTCCATCCGTCACTGCCATCATAAGCTTGCGACCGGAAATTTTCGTTGAGTTGTGGGTTCGAGCATCGACCCCACAAAAAACCAACAGTGATGGGATTGATGCACGTAAAATTTGGTCGAGGTTCAAAGTCATTCCGATGGCCTGATGAGGAAGGTCGGATAGGGAGGTGCCCTCTAAGGTGTCGACCTCGTTACTTGATTGAAGCTCAAAATTTCGATGGCCATCGCCAACAGTGTCATTAAGAAGCAATCCCATCGCCTCATAGCGAACAAGTCTCTGGAAGCATTCGCATCCTCACACATATTTCACCACGATTTAACTACAGAACAATTTCTGTCAATCGTCATTTGGATCGTAAGCTTACTTTGAGAACCTAGTACTTTTTCTAAAACGCTTATGTCATCTTTCTGAAATTTCATAACTTTTATTATATTTTGGAAACCTTTAATTAAATTATGTGCTTGTTATACAGTACTGAAAAAAATATTACCAATTTACATTATTAACCTAGAAAGTTTTTAGTTTAGTTTTTATTAACGTTGCACTAGAATCAACACAAGGGCTATTGCCGATGGACCACGTAGTTTTGAACCACGGTCAAGTGACGAGGAAGATACCTGAGCTGTCACCCCTCACCTAACTTCCACACCACGCCAACAGGAGGACTTTTGCCCTGACAGATTTAACACGCGTCAGCCCCGGCTACACGGCAGGTCTTTAGCGTCCAAGGATCGAACCCGCGACTGAACGAAACCGTCAGCCACGAATCCGAAGCCATGAGCACTAGGCTACCGCGGCCACTAACCTAGAACGACGAGGGTAATCTGTTATGGCGGTTAAAAATACCGATTTGAGCCACATATTAAAATACTCTCCTTTTTTCTCCCCGTAATTTTTTTATTCTTTTTTTTTTTTTCATTCCTTTCACGCGTGCGCTTATTTGCAGAAATGTTATGAATGAAAGTGAGTCACGCTGTTTCAAGCATTAAAGGTTGTACGTATTGGACTGCTATTTTTTTTCAATAGTACGTTGAAAAAAACTGAGCATTGATGCGTGTTCGGAGTTTTTTCATGAATACAACAGAGATGGATTGAACGTGATGAAAATAGTGACTCAGGTTTATCAAATTTCCATCTGAACGCGAAATTCTCCTGCTCGGATACCTCAGAAGAAACAGGAAATCCAATGCAACATATTCTTCCGACTATCTCCGTGCTCTACATGGAATTCAACAGAAATTTCTGCTGACAACTCTGTTATTTTTCAAAGTGAATTACGCATCTAAAAAAATTAAGTAAAGGAACCACTGGAATAATTATTACTAAAATATTATTTAGGCAGTATTTTTCTTTGTGTACAATACAATAATGTGTTCATCCTTCAACTTATATTAACAACGTGTTGTGGAAATCATGAGATGAAATTTCTAAATGCTTAATAATATTCATTGTCTTCGTGTGAAAGAAACAAAACACAGAAGCATTGCTTCAGTCAACTGTAATTTTCTACTTGAGAGTATTATCATATAAAAAAATGAAAACTTTTTAAAAGTTCTATCTTTATCAGCTCTTTCTCCTCAACAACCTAGATACCGAAGGATCGTAGTTGTTCGTCATTCCCCTGATGAGAATTTCTATTCAATAAAAATAAAATTAAACTTAGAACTCTTTAAAAAGAATTTATCAATTAAAATAACCAAAAAGAGTTCTATGCAAAACTTTGCAAAGAACAGATTTATCCACTAAAGGTTCTCTTTTTTATAACTATTATTAAATTACTCATTTGAATAAAAGAATTAAAGTAAAGGATGAAATATTGTAAAATGGACAATAGTGCAATTTTCTGATAGTAAAATTAGAGGAAAATTTAAATTATTAAATTGAATATTATATTAGCAGCATGAATTAAAATTGAAGAAAGCGATAAATTATTAAATTGAATATTATATTAGCAGCATGAATTAAAATTAAAGAAAACAATAATTTATTAAATTGTATATATTTAAGTTACATGTAATTAAAATTGAAGCAAACTATAAAAAAGTTCAAAAGTGATCTGGTAGGGCTAAAGTTAACCTTTTAAAACAATAGCCCTCAGCTTACAGCTGTCTTAAAATTCCCAATAATGTTATTTATTTTCAGTCCTACTTTAATTCCTGTTCACATATAATTTAAGGTAATACATCAATCGACTGGACTGGTTCCAGGTCTAGGCATGTAGGGGAATCCAAAAACCTTTGGACTTCACGTTTAGTGTGAGCTGAGAATCTGGGATTCTCGTCTTCATTTGGTTCGAATTGTTTTTGAAGGCTATCAGCTATAACTTCCGCCTTTTCAATAGGAGCTACAGCAACACCGCCCTTCAGGGGCGGAATGGTGTGAAAAGGCTTTTTGAGTCGAGAGGTTTCCCTCCAAAGGGTGTTTGAATCAGGCGAGAGGCCTTCAATGTGTTTTTCCCATCTTTCTTGGGAAAAGTGTTGAATGTCTCGTTTAATCTCATTGCTGAGTGCACGGAGTTCAGATTTCAGAGCCGGATTCCTACATCTTTGCCAGACTCTCCGAACATAATTTTAGTTCTGATCTCAATAGGGAGTCTCAGAGGAGGAGGTTTAAATTTTGATTTTGAGGCCGTCACAAGTGCCTCAGAAATAATTTCTCCAATTTTATCGATAGATTTTTCGATATCTTCATTGCTGGAGGTTTCTGGGATAGGGAGGGGTTTTGAATTTAAAATAAATTTAAAATTCTCCCAATTGGTAGAGAGTATCTCTGGTAATTTTAAAAATGCAGAGTTAGTATTAAGAATCAAAATGACCGGTAAATGATCTGAAATCAGATCATGAATGACTCTTATATCATAATTAAAAGGAGTATTTTTAAAGATTGCAAGATCAATAATAGAATCCCTAGCCCCCGGTAGGGATCTAGGGTTTATGTGCGTAGGGGTATATGGTGCAACAACCCTAGCACCAGGAGTTCTGCTTATAATATTTTTGAGTTTGTGGCCAAAAGTATTTGATCTTGAATCATGCCAGTCTACATCAATCGATAAGTAAGTAAAATACTTCGTTTTTTATATGTTTCACTTCAATCCAATAAAAAAAAATTGCGAAAAATTTATTACGACATATTTTTGAAAATTGAATTCATTAGTGGTGAAAGCAAATATCAGTACATATACTTTATTTAAATCCAATAAAAATTTTATGGCAAATTTATTATGAAGTATTTTTGAAAATGAAGTTCGTTAGTGGTGAAAGCAGACATCAATAATATACTCAAAAATAAGATACATTTTTGAAAAGTGGTCAGGTGCTACATATTTTGGTTAATTAAAGCAATAGCCCCTTGTGTGTCAAAACAGAAATAAATAAACTTTGATAACAAAAGATTGAAAATAAATTTCCATCTTTCGAGGTCAATATCATTTGAACTTTTAAATAAGCAATTATTGTAAATATACATTATATTTGTGATAAGTATTATTTCTGTCATAAATGTGTAATGATAAATATATAAATTATGTTTTTAAACTTTTACTAAATAAATATATCATCTAAAGATTAAATAGATAAAGTAAATTGTATGCATTTCTGTTTCATCATCTCATAATCTCTTCAAAAATATTATACATTTTCCGTTCAGAAATCCGAACTGAATCCTGTGTAAACACAAACACTTTCCTTGTTTGTTAAAAATATAATTATCTCTGAGCCCAATCACTGAGGTTATAAGCAGATGATCACAGAAATATAAAATACCCTGCGTGTTTTTCTGTCTACTGCAATACATATTATATTTTATTTTTCTTTATCCCCTCTGAGACTTGCCTTCTTTATGCAAGAATGAGCATTACGACCACGAGACACCTTAGTGAACTTTTTTATTTCTCTTGAATTTTAACGTCTTTAGGAAACAAGGGTGACGCTTCCCCAGAATGCCCTAGACATCCTTTTCTATTTTCAACCTTCCTTCTTATCAGTCAATTTTTACCTATTTTACATTTTTCAAGTTTTTGGACAATAATTAGAGCTTATTTGGCGCCGCGTAACCACATCTGGATGTGGCGGCATTAAACACTACCATCACATCACTAAGCATTCCATTCTTTTTGTTCATACATTGCATCATAGTGTCTTATATTTCAAATTTCACGCATAAGTTGTACAATTATAGATTTATAGCAAATGATTAGTAGAGTAACAAATACTGTAGATAATCAAAAATGATCAATTAATTAATGGGAAAAAAACAAGAAAAAAAACTTCATATAACTTATTTTTATATAACTGATGTACGAAAAGAAATAGCTCAAAGCTTTTATTTAATTCATCGGAAATTAAACTGTGTAATTTACTAATCAGTGTAGAACATTACAGTTTACGTGTGGTTACATCCGCTTTTTTTTCCTATTACTAAAAATTAAAATTGGACATTTTTGATTTTCTGACCTAGTCCTCAAAAAACTTTTTAACTTAATAAGCGTACAGTTTTAGGGCAATACAGTTTATTCATAATAGTTCAGAATTATAATTCATGCAAAGAATACCTATTGCTGCTTACTTAAAGGAATAACAATCTAACATAAAACAGTATTATCATAACAACAAAGAACAATTTTTGGGGATTTATCTGATGATTTCCTCCCCCCCCCAATATTATAACTAAACATAAGTTTGCTCCATTTATTTTTTATTTAAATTAGAAAACAAAATTGAAGAAAAGATTCCGATTCCTTTGGAGAATGGAAATATGAAAATTAATTTTCTAATTTGCAAATGATGTCTTAAATTAGAAAAAAACAAAGATACCTAATATTTAACTGTAGAAGTCTTTCAAATTGCATGCATTGTCTGAAAATCGACAGACACAATAAAACTAATCGTTTCAATACTCGCGTTTTTTTCTTCTTCAACTAACTTTTTGGATTACTTTATGACGTTATTTGATTTAAAAACCTCGCCTTTTGTATAAACTATGTCTTATGTAAGCCAACAATGTCAAATATACAAAAGTGTAGAGAATAGGAAATGATGAAATTGAGAAATTAGATGCTTTTCAAAGTGCTGAGAAAAGATCGAAGTTAGTTAATATTAGAGTGCGCGTGATATTAGTGTAGGAAAGTTCGTGATCATTGGAAAGCTGATACTTTTTATAGACTCTGTTTATAAGAATTATTCTCGACTCAGATCTCATTTTGTTGTTATTGATATAAATTGAAATTTCAGTCATAATCTTGGGTTTCTGTCACGAGTTAGTAACATATCGAAACTCATAGTAATTGTAGTCTCAATCTATATATATAATGCGAAAAAAACTGTTTCGGTTTTTCTTAACTCTAACTTTTCCTTTGCAATACATTCTTTGAGTTTCGATAACTCAGATCCTGAGTAATGATGCAGAAGGTGTCATAAATGCATCCATTATTACTTACCACGGATTCGGATCCGGAGTTGGATCGACAATTCTGCCGATTCCAGTTTTCCGAAAACTTAAGAAAAATTAAGTAACATGAAGGAAGGATTATGTCTATAAAATAATAAGTATATTGGTTGTATGTTTTGGTGGAACGAAATATGCAATTTTTGTGAAAAAGTTCCTCTAATTCATTAATTTCATATAATTACCGGTCGTTGTAGCCAAAAGTTATGTATGCAGAATAGAATCTCGGATCACAAGTGCCTTCCTGGTCACTTGACTGGGGTTCAAAATTATAGGGTACGTCACAAATAATCATCGTGTTGTTTTTAAGAGCGAAGTTAATAACACAAACAATCTTTTAAAACAGGGGTCCCAGTTGTACTATCTTTAGGAGCCACATTTTAAAAAGAAATACTTGAAGGAGCCGTTTGTTCAATGCTACATCATGAATATTGTAAAATTTCCTCATATTGTGTTTCGTTTTCTACAAAAATGACACTATTATGTGAATTATTCCTTTAAGACCAGTGTGTGAATGAAAGTAGAGGTTTATGGTACATGAACCAAATATGGTTATGCTTACCCAAAGCATTGTACAGTGGCTCAAACAATTGAGGATACACCTTACTTTCACTTGATAAATCCAACTTTTAATGAAAATAAAACATTAACTAGAATAGAAGACGTATTTTTACTTTTACACGTAATAAAAGGGTTAATTTACAGTAAAAATAACGAAAATCAACAAAAAAATATCTAAAATTAAAAGTTTCACAAATATTTGAAGTAAACATAGGCAGATCTTTACCTCAAGAAATTAAGGATACACCAATGAAATTTTTTCGATATATTACATGCATAGACAGTATCAGTATTTTGTTGCATGTCCTTTGGCTTTTATAATGTCTTCCAAACGTCTTGGTACCGATTCGACCATTTTTTAGTGGTATCTAGAGATATTTTATCCCATTCTTCTTGCAACACTTGCTTTAAATGGGCTTTGTTTCTAATCTGGTGTTTTTGGACCGCTGTTTCTAGTGTGGCCCACAAATTTTCTATGACATTGACGTCAGGGGACTGTGGCGGTGTGTGCAATTGCTGTTTACAATGAAAAAGACACCACATTTCGACATTACGTGCCGTGTGTTTGGGGTCGTAGTCGTGCTCAAATATAAAATTTCCATCTAAACCCAATTTTTGTGCACTTTCTTTAAGATTGTTGCGGAGTATGTCTATATAAAGCTTATGATCCATTATACCATCTATAAAACCTAAATTTCCTACCCTATTTGCAGGCATACAATCCCAAACCATGACGGAGCCACCACCATGTTTAACTGTAGGACGTAAATTTTTTGGATCCAAAGCGGTGTTCGGCTTTCTCCAAAAGGTGTGACGACCATCGCTTCCAAAAATGTTGAATTTACTTTCATCACTAAATATAACTTTCTTTCAAAAGTTTTCTGTCTTCAACTGATGAGTTTTTGCAAACTCCAAACGCTTTTTCTGATTTTGTAAGCTTATGAAAGGTTTCTTTCTAGCTACTCGGCTGCTATATCCAGCATGTCTAATCACATTTCTCACAGTTTCAGCACTTACACTTCTGCAGATTATTCGAGAAGTTTCTGCAGCTAGTTTGACTGCACTCAGTTTAGGATTAATCTTGATATCTTTTAAAATTTTCCTTTTAGCTGCATCACTCAGAAAACTTTTCCTTCCTCTTCCACTCTTATTTTGAATTAATCCATCGTGTTTAAATTTCCCAATGATTTTCTGGACACATGAGTGGCTTCTACCGACAATTTCAGCTATTTCACGATAAGATTTTCCCTTCTTAAATAACCTTAATATAAATTTTCTTACATCAATACTAGTCTCTTTCCAAGGAGCCATTTTCCATTTAAAATTACAGCTTTATATTCTCATAACCAACTTCAAAAGACAGAAATAACAGTTGAAAAAGTTCAGGATAAAATTTCCCAAACTTAGATTATTAGTAGCAATCAAAAAGAAATCAAGTGGTAGTTAAACAAAAATTTCATTTGTGTATCCTCAATTTTTTGAGGTAAAAATCTGCTTATGTTTATTTGAAATGCCTCTAAAAAGTTTTATTTTAGAATTTTGTCGTTGATTTTTCTTTATTTTTACTGTTAATTAAACCTTTTGTTATGTCTAAGAATAAAAATTCGTTTGCACTTCTGGTTAAGGTGTTATTTTGATTGAAAGTTGGATTTATCAAGTAAAAGTAAGGTGTATCCTCAATTGTTTGTGCCACTGTATATTCGTGACCTAGACGTTTGAAAAATTGGAAAAAAAGTAACTGGTTGACAAGAAATATTCGAATTTTTTTTATATAATATATATATTAAAGTTTGTGTATTTGTGTAAATTTATTATAATACATTTTCAGTCACTTTTTGCTTCTAATTGCTTCAACCTACTTCAGATGGTTTTCTCAAAGACGTTTTTGATGGTGTCTTTTCGTCAATAACTTCCATTAAAAGGCAATTTAAAATAAAATTTTGTTAGCTTTTGAAATAAGGCTTTCAAAAATTATCCTTGTGTCATTGTATACGCAATGTTAAAGTATTTTTTTTACACGAATCTATTTAACATTCAAAAAGTAAATAAGACGTGCAATATCAATCAGATTAGGTCTGAATTGTTAAAGTTACCACATGCTACTACATTATAAGGTTATTAGTGAAAAAATCGTCTGGGAGAGGAACCCACTCCTTTACTTTATATTTTGAAAGATCATATAATCGTATTTTCCTCTTAAGGCTTCAATATATTCGTGTTAAATGCCCTCTATAGAGTAAGAGGATTGTCCAAGAGACATTCATAGTAGATCAATTCTTAATTGTCACGACTTTCTGCTTTCCTCCTGATTGAGGAAAAAAACGATTTTTGTTTTTCAAGGATTCAATCAAGGGTCATATGTTCAACCAAAATTTGATTAAATATTGCTCAGTCTCTCTGAATAATAAAATAACAATTAAAAATATAATGAAAAATTTGAGTGAAAATATATTTAATGAAACATTAATTGTATTCGCAAATCATCAAAAATAATAATTTGTAAGAAAAAAAACCTTCATTATCGCAAGCGCGAAGTTGGAGCTCTTTTGTTGGTTCCCTGTCTTTCTATATGTGCTTTCACTTTTTTTTATTGGCACTGGAATCCTTTTCCTTGGTTGGTTAGATAATAGGTGGTGATAAATTGTAGGGTTTTTCCTTGTATTTTTGATGAGCGCCCATCAGCTGTTTCTATGAATTAGAACCTTCTTTCGATCTGAATCTGAAAAGTTAGAATCGACTTTTAGTTTCTCAAATGTAAAGAGTGAGGGAAGAGTAAGCTCTAGGGACTGATTTTAGACATAACGAATTTCTTGCAAACGCTTTTGTAACTCTTTTTTGCATCTTGTTTCTTTACACTTTTTTCCCCGTATTTTAGATTAACACTTTATATGTTCTTTTAATGTATGGATTTCTTTGCTTGTTTCCTTTCTACTTCGTTGCTGCATTTTATATCTACATCGGACATGATGAAATTCCTTATATCAAAATCCAGTGAGATTCTAATCTCTCGCATTAAATCAACTATAATTATACATGGATATTTTGTACCTTCTAATACTGTTTAAACAATCTTTTTTGAAATGTCTAATACAGAGTCAAGGTTGCGAGCACGAGGACAGCGTTATCTTCGTCGAATCGAGGGTACAATCCTTATGTTACTAAGAGCCCGCAGTGTTGCGGAGATGATGCACATTACATCTGTTGAGGTTCCATGTCTTTCCATTGGCGTGGTGTAGATGTTTGGAGAGGGTAGGGCCAGTTCAAGTGACGTCCTGGTATGAGGTTAATTGCGAGGTCGTTCACCAAAAGACCTTGCGTTGCTTCTACGCGCGACTTGAATAAACGATCAATCAAACAATTTATTGAAGGAAAAATTTTCAATTCTTATTTACATAAATAATATTTGCTTATTCTTTGGAAACAGGTAGAAATTAAGAAAATATTAATTTATAAATCTAAGCGAGCGTTCTCGGGGACTGTGAACTTACTTAGCAACTGTTGTGTGTTCGTACCATTTAGAAAGAAGTATTTTTTTTTATAATTTATGTAAAATGAAACCTGAAGAAGACAAAGACAAAGACAAAGAAAGATAAAAGTTTCTTACCTGAAAAAGAGAAAATTTTCACCTTAATGCCCTGAAACCTTTTTCTAAATGCATTATGACAATAATATATTTTCTAAAACTAAATAATAAGGCTATAAAATTAACAGAAGCGAACTACAAAAATTAATATTGAACAATTTTGTCGCGGGATAGGAATTTTTTATAATTAAATTTGACTAAATATGGTCTACGGTTATTTCCCAATAACTTAGACTTTATTTTTACATGGATTTCTGAAACAATGAGGAGTTACTCGAAAGCTTAAGTAAGTTTAACTTCGCGGAAAATTATGTTTAAAAGAAATAGCTTAAACATAGCTCCTACTTGTCAATCAACTTTTATCTCTTTTCAATTTTTCAAAAGTGTTAACCATATTCACACTTTGATTGGCACAGTATAGCCACAACTAGCTCAAATACCAGTAAGCACTATCATCACATGGCATCCGATTGTTTTTGTTTATACTTTGCATCATAGTCTTACATTCATAATTTTAAACATTTGTTGTACAGTTATAGTTTTATTGCAAATTATGAATATTACAAATATTGTACATGAACTTAAATTATTCATTCTTTAACAGGAAAAAAAACCTTCATATAACTATTTTATGGAACCAATGTACGCGTACTGAAAACAAATCGCGTAAAATTTTATTTAAATTAATCGATAATTAAATTATGTAATTTATTAATCAGATTTACAGTTTATGTGTGGTTACATTTGCTTTTTTATTATTATTAAAAATTAAAATTGCACTATTTCATTCGAAGACTTATAAAACTAACTTTTTAAAATAATAAGTGCTATAGTTTGAGGGCAATACATTTTACACATTATAGCTCAGAATAATAATTAATTCAAAGAATATGTAGGGCAAATGAATTTAACAAAATAACAATCTAACACAAAACAGTATTAAAATAACAGCAATGAACTTTTTTTTTTTTTTTTTGGTTTTTCTGAGGACTTTTACCCGCATACAGTAACTAAATGCTAGTTTAATCTAATTTTCAGATATATATATATTAGAAGCAAAATTAACCAAAAGATTCTCATTTCTTTGGAGCATTTGAAAGATTGAATATTAATTTTTTTAAATATGAAAATGATGTCTTAAATTTTAAAAAGAAAAGATACATAATTTTCAACTATGGAAGTCTTTCAAATTTCATGTTTTGTCTGAAAAATTGTGGAAAAAATAATACTAATTATTTTGATATTTACGTACCGTAAAAAATTCTCGCGCTTTTTTCCCTTGAACTAATTATTTAGCTACTTTATAGTAAAACCAATATCAAAATGCTCGAAACTGCACAAAATTCTACCTTAAGAATGATATCAAAAGCTAGGTGGTTCATGAGGAATACAGAAATAAGAAAAGCCTTAAAAATCAAAAGTTTCAGGAAACATATTCAAGACCTTTCTAAAAACTTCTTTACGTCATTAAATAACATAAGCAATCCAAATATCCAGAACCTTGAAAATCATATTCTACACCCCAAAATAAAAAGACCTAGACAAATCTTACTTGATTCCTATGAACCCCCGTAATTTATTTAATTTTAATTTTAATTTTTATTACTTTCAACCTAATCTCTCATTCCTATTTCAATATCTAAATTCATACCCCAACACCGAGCCTGCCCCGCCCCCATTGAAATAGCCGATCTCCAGGACAACCAATAGCAAAGCACTCACTGATCTACCTCCAAAAGTTTCCATCAACAGAAGAAAATTTTCACCCAGCCACCCACCCTCCACTCTAAGCTGAATGGGCTAAATTCATGTGACGTCATGAACACGTGAAAAAACTTATCACGTGATACTCGCCGATGTAAACAAGTCTTGTATTCGTTTGTTTACACTGCGTTTTAGAAATGTGTTATGCTTCATATGTTAAAGTAATTTGCATTTTACTATATATGCTACTTTTTAACTGAATGAGAAATTATCATACATCTTTCTTAATGTCTTATTTTACAAGAAATGTTGAAATTATTTCGGATTACTGCAGCATAAAGGTATTGAATCATTAACCATTCTTCTATCAACAAGCAGAAATGATTATTCAAATTTGTTTGGTTCACACACAGACATTTTGTTATAGTTATGGAAATGTCCTAATTTAACTGTGATATATACAAATATTTAAAAAAAATGTTTTTTTACTGCTGTTCTTTAAAATTTCATTCAATAAAACCGTTTGATTAATGTTTATAGAATTTTTAATATGTTAGTATTTATTTTTAACATTTAATTCAATTTGTGATATAGGGATGGTCACAATAGTGTGGAATTTCATTTTATGATGCATTTGTTTTTTAAATGAAATACAGAAGATAATTATTTAAAATAAAAAACACTTGATGCTTGCTATATATACAAAATAGTAAAGTCATTATCTATCACACTATAACCTTTGTGACTAATTAAAATATCTGAAAAACTGGAGTAAAATTAAAGGAATATAACTCAAATTTTTTAGTATGTACTCAGAATAACTTTATTATCTAATTCTGTACTTTTATTAATTGACATATATAATCAGTATTATAAAACTAATTTCTAATGTAGAACTGTTCCAAGTAATGATTTTGAGTATATATTTTTTACTTTACAGGAATTTTTTAAGAAATATTTTGAAAAACAGATTTCTTTCTTATTATAACATATATTATGGAAGCATTTTGACAGTAATTTTTCTAGCTGATGTTTAACATACTATGTACATAATGTTGAATTAAAAAGAAATAAAGTGTTTAAACATGGCTCTGAATATCTTTTACTGTATCTCTCATACATTATATTTGTGGAATTAAATTCAATATAGTTTCCATTAATATGTCCTAATTGTATTAAAATAATCACTTAAAAGGAAAACATCTTTTACTTGCATTTTTCATATGTAAATTATGTAAATAAAGCGTTGGAGTATCCACCAAAAGTATTACGTTGTTCATGTAAAATAATTCCCCCTTTGAAGACTACTGGCCTTTTGGAATGTCAAGTTCAAACACAGTATTCAGATTATTTCTGCTTTGTTAAAGGGTTAATTGATTAGAATAATTATCAAACTTCTCGACTGCCCCAGGTTGTCATATGTGTTAGAGCTGCTTTTAATAATTTTGTCACTGCAAATACAACTAATGTAACTTATATTTTGCTATATATATATATATATTATTTTTAATTTAGTGAGAAAGTATTACACAACTTTTTTATGTCTTATTTCAAAGTAATTGTTTAAATATGAATTTGTATTGCTGTAGCAGAAAGGTATTGAATCATTCTTGTATCAACAAGCTAAAATAATGACTTCAGATTTATTTTGTTTACACGCAAACATTTTTTTCATTATTGAAAGCTTCCTAATTTAACTATGATTTGCTAATATTTTTTTTTAAAAAAATGTCTCTTTACTTCTGCTAATAATTTTATTTAATAAGATTATTTCAGATATTTCATATATATTTATTTTGAACATTTCTTGAAATTGTCTGGTAATATTAGTTGGTTTATTCATTGATAATTTTCAAATTGGAATAGATAATTAATTCAAAAATACTTCAATTTTTTTAAAACATTGCATATTTGAAAGGTTATATCATAATATCTTCAGAGAGGTTCTATTATATCTTAAGAATTGTTATTGGTCAATTAAGAAAATAATTTTCTTATGAGTAATTATTTGTGTGTTGCAAATTTATTATACATAAAGCAGACTATCCATAATATTACATTGTAATCATACAGGGGGTGGACAAAAATATGGAAACACCTTGTAAAATGCATGTTTGAAAAGAAAGATTGATTTTAATGAAATATGTAGGTGGCGCTGGCGTTTTTGACTACTAATGCCACCTATACAACTTCGTAAATGTGCTAAACAGTTCAGTTGTTGTCGGAGTACTGTTATGTGAGGTTGTCATTGCATTATGTCAGAGTTAACAGACTTCGAACGTGGGCAAATTGTTGGAGCACGTATGGTAAGTGCTTCCGTAAGCAAGGTAGCCGAGGTGTTTAGTGTTTCAAGAGGTACTGTATCGAAGATTTATTCCGCATATTTGAAAAGCGGAAAAACATCATCTGCTAAATCACAGCGCGGACGAAAGTGTGTGCTGAGTGATCGTGACAGACGATCATTAAGGGCAATTGTGACGAAAAATAAGAAGACCACAGCTGCAAAAGTTACTGCTGAAATGAATGTTGTGTTACAGAACCCTGTGAGTACCAAAACAATTAGAAGGGAGCTTCATAAACAGGGAATTTCTGGCCGTGCTGCAATTGAGAAACCACTCATCAGTGATGCTAATGCCCGTAACAGGAAAAGGTGGTGTTTAAGTCATAAAGCCTGGACTATAGGGCAGTGGAAGCGTGTAATATGGTCTGACGAGTCTTCTTTCACATTGTTTCCCACTTCTGGCCGAGTTTACGTCTGGAGAACGCCATCTCAAGCCTATAATACAGACTGCTTGTTGCCAAGAGTGAGACATGGCGGGGGTTCTGTTATGGTTTGGGCAGCCATATCGTGGTTCTCTGCTGGCCCCATGATAACTGTGTCAGGGCACATGACTGCCAAGACTTATGTGAACATTTTGGCAGATCAAGTTCCCATGGTACAAACTTTGTTCCCCTATGGTGATGGTGTCTTCCAAGACGACAAAGCCCCTGTTCACACAGCTCACATTGTCCAGGACTGGTTTTCTGAGCACGAGGAGGATTTGTCCCATCTCCCCTGGCCACCACAGTCACCAGACCTGAATATTATCGAACCTTTGTGGTCTACATTGGAACGGAAAGTGCGTTCTCGTTATCCACCGCCAACATCGTTATCTGAACTTGCCACCGTTTTGCAGGAAGAATGGTATAATATTCCCTTGGCACACATACAGGAACTGTATTTATCCATTCCGAGATGACTGCAAGCTGTTTTGGATGCCAACGGGATTCCTACACCATATTAAGCAAAGAAACATGTTTTTTAAAAGGTGTTTCCATATTTTTGTCCAACCCCTGTATATTCAGTAACTTCTAGACTTTAATTCGTATAGATCAGTGTTAAAAATTATTTTCATACATATAAATATTTGTGTATGACGCTGAGGATGTTTTATAGAATAACATTATAGTATTTAAAAAATAGTGTTGTGAAATTTTAAGAGTTTAGAGCCACTTTGCTACTTCTTTTTATCGATGACTATTATAACAATGTTGCTCGACAAGAATTCTATTTTTTTTCACTTCATAAGTGTATAATGTAACTTAAACTGCCTTTTTTAATTGATGGAGAATTATATATCTTATTTTAAGATACATATTTATATTTAAGATATTAAGGTTTTACCATTTTCGAACAACTGTTGTACATCAGTTTTTCGTTCCAATAATACTGTGTGGCAGTCATAAAGTAAGAATTATTCACACAGAATAAAATGTTGACAGAAATAGCTTTTATTCCAGATTATTCTTTAATTATTTGAAGTAAATTTTAGATGCTTTATGACAGGAGTAAGATATTTCAGGATATATATTTTTTAAAGAACATGGTTTTAATTTAAACATAAATTTCATGTGTATTTTGGAACCAAATTTTCACAGTCTAATCAGGCATCCTTCCTATTATGTCTTAAATATTGTTCATAATATAAGTGATTGTCTGGTGTTTCATCACTATTGTCTTACTTTTTATTAAGTTATTTGTTTTAACCTCATATGACTTGGGGTGAGGGAAAACCACAACTTGTTTTTTTTATCAATTCAAAATTTGATTTTTTTATAATTAAGATTTTAACACAGATCTTCTCATATTTTGGGGTTTTTTTTATAATGTGGCCTAAAAATGGTTGCAAAAATTTAAATAAATATTTGGAATATGATATTTAGTTTGTATTCGATACATGACACAAACACTGTAGTTTATACATAGTTCATTAAATTGTAAAAAACGCATATAAAATGTTTGCCATAGGATAAGGTTGAGCATATTAACTAGTACTTTTATTTGACATGTTAAACATTTTTATTTACAATCCATAAAATACAAATTTACTATCCATTTTTATTTGCAATTCATTCATAGAAGTCCTAAACTAAATATTTTTCAATAGACATCATAAGATAATTCTGATGTTATAAAAAGAATTGATATTTGTTTGTTTATTTACAGAATTTAATCACTTTATTCATGTACTTCTTAAGTTAATTCATGTTTTTAAAAGTATGCATGTGATGAGAGGAATTGCAAAGTGAAACCGAGATTCTGTTTACATATTCATATTCATAATTTACATATTCACACATGTTTTTCTTAAATACTCTTCATTCCTTTTTAAAGCATTATAATCAACTTATGATTGAATTAATTAATTTTGTTTGCAAAACACATTTTAAAAAACTTTAATTCAAGGTACAAAATGACACCTGCTTAAATTATAAATCATTATATAACTGTTACAGCTTGATTATGTATCTTGATTAAAAGAGAAAATAGTTTAATCTAATGTTGCTTTATTTTTTAAACAGAATCAGCTTGATAAATATAAAGTGTTTACACTTAAAAGATACTATAATTCAGAATAACTTAATAACACTTATACTATTCACACTTATCTTTTCGAGGTTTTAGAATGATTACAATACTAGAATAAATATTGAGGCCTTTATTTTTAACATGTTTAGAAACAACCGATGATCTAATCATACGTAACAATATTTATATATAAAATAATTTGAAATACAAAATAAGCTTAAGCAAAACAAAAAGCTGAAATGGCCGTTAACAGTTCAAAAGTGCATCAGTTTAAAGCAGAAAATATTTTCAAGCTTATATTGTAAGTATACAAACAAACGTCAAAAGCAAGTTGAAATAGGCTTGCTGTAGCTTACCGAGAGACATTTTAACAACACAATTAAACGAGAATAAGACTATAGATATACGAAAACATACTCAGATTATTTCTTACCGAATGTAAATAATTGAATAATGTAAGAAACATGATAATAATAAGTATATTAATTAAAAGAAAGTTAAAGTACAAGATGTAAATAACTAGCATATAGAGAAATCCGGTGTTAACGCAAACCACGCGGGTTTGTATTTGTAGACATCACGTGATTTTGACGTGGCGCCAGGTGTCTTTGAATTTAGCCCTCAAAATTTTAGAATTCAAACGATCCCTCCCCACCCACCGCGCCTCTGAAGAAGCAAGTGCAAGCAGTTAGACCTATTCCAGCAAAATTTCAACCATATCAGGCCTACATCGCAGTTTCCAGCAAGATACGTGATGAAGGGCGGCTACGCCGCCTGGTCACCCGTAGAGCTTTTCATAAGTTAGCTACTTTATGAATTAATGTGGTTTAAAAACCTCGCCTTTTTGCTTAATCTGTGTCTTATGTTAGCCAACATTGCTAGATATATAAAAGTGTTATGTATAAGAAATGATGAGACAGATAAATGTGACTTTTTAAAAGGCTGAGAGGAAATCGAAGGTTAGTATTATAAGAAAGTGCGCATGATATTGGTGCAGGAAAGATGCATGATTATCGGAAAGTTGATATGTGACTCAGTTCCAGTTTATAAGTATTATTCTTGATTCAGATCCAATGTTGTAATAATTGAGATGATTTGAATTTTTAATTATAAACTTGGGTTGTAGTGGCGACTTGGTAACCTGTCCACATTTATAGTAATTATTGTTATTCTATAGCACGAATACAACTATTTTGATTTTTCTTAACTAATTCTTTTTTGGTTGAACATTCATTGAGTTTCGATGGCCGCCCCTCTCCCCTTCTTGACTGATTTCCGTCAACGTAGTCATAAAATTCTTCTGACTTTGGTTTCGATTGTGCTGCCTCACGACACTATGTCACTGCTTTGGCGTTTTACGTGGTTTTTTAGATGCCTTGTCTCTCATTTAAAATGTAGGAGACAAGAGGTGAACATTTTGGAATTTGCTACTCTGAATAAAGCTTTAGCTCCAAGAAATGCCTCAGGCATGTGAGAGAGCATTTATTTAGTTGTGAAATTGAAAAACCGAGGAGCAAAGTGCAATTGGAAAAAGTACCTGAAATGAGGAATTCAGTGGTTTGACTTTAGGTGACTAACTTAGTAATTTCTGAAGCCAGATAGGCCAGAAATAAGAATCTTTTTTTTTTTAATTCTAGAAAGCCATGTTTTTAAAATAAAAATAAAATCTATACACAAACAAAATAAATATGTATGTATCAAAATGTATGGTATTCTTATAGATATGTTGTTCATATACTTTTTTTTGCAGAAAATCAAAAATATTCCGCTATTTAACAATCAATCATTAGTTTGGTCAGAAAAAAAATTATCGGTATATTTTATTTTTGAGAAAATTATACATTAAATTAATGCTATACTATGTTGTTTCTCCAAAACTTTGATTTTAACAGTTTGTTATTTGCTTGGTAAATAGAATCATTTAAACATTTAATGAGACTCCATCTAAACTTGTAATTATATGTGTATATGTATGAATTTTTTTTTGTTTATAATTAGCAGCTATGCCTCGTAAATCTTTTCTTACAAAATTATTGCTCCAAAAAATTCTGATGCTAAAGAATGAATCGACATGAACTAACTTACAGCTGCTGACATTGTTCATTGACATTTGGACTTAGTTCTCCCTTACAATTTTTCAATTTTTTTAAAATTTCACTGAGAAAAAAAACTTTGAAATTTTTTTATAATTGAGTGCAATTCAAAACTGTAACTAAACCAAGTAATTCCAAGAATAACTCGAATTCTGCTAATTGAGATAAAATATAAAACTTATAAATAATTCAAACAACCATATGTGTTTATTTTAAGAATCAAATGCGGTATCTATCTGAAGTGTTGGAACACGATATTTTCGTTTAAATTATCATTTAGTGCTGACCTAAAAAATAAAGATTGCAAGATATTAACATAAGGTTAATATCATTCATTTTTTGTTAAGCATTTAGTTTCTGAAAGTCAAATGTACTGAATTTCAAATATATATATATATATATATATATATATATATATATATCAAGCAATTTTACCCATAAGAGTTTAATAAGAGGCACTCTAAGGGACAAAAAACACCAAGAAACAGAAAAAAGTTTTCTAAAAATAGAAACATATCTATTCAACAGTCCAAAAGTAACTAAGATGTGCAATATCCAACTAATATGGTCTGACTCGGTTATCGTTGAAAGTATCATCGACGTTGAGGAAGGCCCCACTTTCTTTTTCTGGTCTAATAGCTTGGAAGTATCCTTTTTCCTTACCCCCCCGAAAACTTCAAACCATTTGTGTTAAATGCCTTCTGTAGAGTGAGAGGATTGTCCACGAGACATTCACGCCATGTCAATTCTAAACATGTGAGACTTTCTGTTTGCTCCATGTACAAAGAACAAATAATTTTGGATAACTTGAGATTCAACTACGGATCATGGATTCAATGAGCAATTGATTACATTTTGCTAAATCACTCTCTAAATAATAAAATGAAAATTTAAAAATATTGTGCTATACATAATGAATTGATAATGAAATTTATGAGATTGTGATTGCATTTGTAAATCACTTAAATAAACACTCATATGTAGCAAAATGAATCGTGATAATAGAAAACACGAAGTTGGAGCTCAAAAGGTGGTTAACGGTCTTCCGCCTGCGAAATACGACTGCATTAGACTTTCACTTTTTCTTGGCTCTCGATTCTTTTGGTTCGACGATAAATAGAGATTATTTCTATGGGTTTTCTCTGAATTTCTTCTGTACGCTGATTAGCTGTTTTGCGAATTTGAACCTTTCTTTTCAACCGAATTCAAATAGTTATAACCAACATTTGGTTTCTCAAAAGTAAAGTGAAGTGTAACGATTCTCTCTCTAGTGAACGATTTTGGACGACGCAAAATTCTTTTGAAAACGTTCTTGTAACTTTTGCGTCTTGTTTCTTTCCACTTCTCTTCCATATTTTAGATTAACACTTAAATTATTCTTTTAATTTATCAATTTCTATTTCTTTTTTTCTTCATTGCTTCAATTTATATCTACTTCAAGCAGGATGGAATTTGCTTCATCGAAGTCCAGGGAGATCCTAATCTCTTTCAATAAATCAGCTCCAATTATTCATGTCTTCTATTACTGTTTAAATTGTCATTCTAGTTTGAAATCTCTCACACCGAATTATGGTCACAAGTTTGCGATGGGCATTATTTCCATCGAATTGTAGGTTCGAGTCCTGATGCCATTAAAGAACTGTCGTATAGCGAAGATGATACATATTAAATTTGTTGAGGTTCCAAGTCCTTCTGTTAGGGGTGTAGAAGTTTGGAGAGGGATATGCCAGCTCAAGTGTCATCCTCGTCACTTGACCGAAGTTTAAAATTGCGAGGTCTGTCGCCAATAGTCCTTGTGATGTTTTTATGTGCGACGTAAAAAAACAAAAATCAAATTACTTAATGAAGAAAAGTTTCTTACTTCCATCAGTAATATTTGCTTATTCTTTGGAAACAGGCATAAATAGAAAAGTATCCGCCTAAAAATATAAACGAACTTGCTCTGGTACTGTAGCCTCATTTAAAAAAAATTTAGTAGCATTTGAAAAGAATTTTTTTTTTGTTTTGTGTTGAAAGAATTTTTTTTGTTAATGTGAAAGAAACATGAAAAAGATAAAGTAAAAGCAAGATAAAAGTTTCAACAAACTGTCCGGAGACATTTTTTTCTAAATGCAATATGACATAAATATATAGTTTTCAAAACTAGGTATTAAGGCAATAATACGAAAAGAAGCGAGATTTTTTGTAGAGAGAGGAGAGGCTATTTTATAAAATAATTTGATCGAAAAAGATTCTCAGTTATTTCAATTATATTTACTTTATTTCTGCGTGAATTTCTGCTATAATAAAGAGTTACTCATAAAATTTAATTAAGTTTAATTTCAGAGGACAACTATGATTATTAGAACACATAATTCAATCGTAATATGTCTATTTAATGGAAATAAAATTTAAGTGTACTTTTAGTTTAGTTTTGATATGATAAAATATACAAATTTTGTTCCACAAAATTAATACTAATTAAATATATTTATGTAAAATGTTAAATAATAATAATTATATTAATTGTTTTTATAAATTAAATTTGGATATTTTCGAAAATAATATATGACAAAATTTTTGTTGATAGTTGACTGGAAACTCTCCTCGTTTGGCGCAGCATAGCCTGCTTTGGCTCTTGCGCCATTAAACTCCCCAGTCATTCACTCACTGGAAACTCTCCTCATTCTTTTTCTTTTGCTTTGTATTTTTTATTCACTATAATTTTTTCTCGGTTCTTTACTTCTTATTGTTATTTTTATTATTATTAAAATTTTCCTGATTAAAAATAAATATTTGCATCTTTAATCTACAACACTTTTAATATTCCTCTCTTCTTTTAAAATTTGTTTTTACAAGTATAAAAGGAACTTAAGATTTTTTCAGATTATTCCCCTTTCTTACACACTTTCCGTTTTAAGAAAAGAACTAGCTGTCCTTATGTTAATAAATCTAAAAGCCCTCTTAACTTCACAACTGTGATACTGCAGGGTATCTCCCGTTATTTCAATTGGCATACACACATTATAAGCATTTTTTATCGCCTAAGTTCGAAATTCAAACCAACTCAACATGTCAGAAACATTGAAATCCTCCGCAACGTCTTTGGGTGAGTGTTAATGAGGTTTTCTTTATTCACCGAGAACTATCTTAAATAGAATAAATTTGCTCTTTAGGGTTAAAGAGTAGTGCAGCATGGTGAATATACTGTTATAAAAATATTGGATCCATTTCTTATCCGGAAAGAAACGACCCAGCAGGAAGTAGTCTTACTTATCAGAAACATGCGGTATCTTTGTCAGGAGAAGGAATTTCTGCTGTTTATGTATTACGTCTAAATCGAAAGCAATGGATTCGCTAAATAAAACCTATAAGCAAATCTAATAAAAAAATTCTAGTAAACTTCAAAAAACCCATTTCTGTTTACATTTGTGTACAAAAACAAAGGCTTGCGTCTCGAGCACTATACTGAGAAGCGTTGAGATGGCTGATTATCCCAAAAGGTTCTAAGAAAACGGTAAAATTTTCATATTCTTTAAGTGGGGCGCATATGAATTTGATGAAAAGTAACAATTGTATGCGATGCTACCGGCTTCAAGAAGCATGTTTACATGTTTTGTAAAAATCTAGGTATTGCAACTATAAATTCCTGTTTTTCTCACTTGGAGCATATAATAAATCACAAATTTATCGAAGATTCTTTAATTTCAATCTTACTAATGAACTTATATTATCTCATTGTTTATCAGAGAAACGATTCCTATAACCATGATTATTGAGAGTCGTGAATGTTCCTGATTACGTAACGAAATCAAAGTTGCGTGTCTCTAAGGCGTTAAATCGGTCTGCGGAAAACATGAATCAATCACATTTGTTGCAAATCAAGTATTAAAATCTTCAGCGATATATACTCGTAAGAGCTCAATACGAATGTAATGTTCTTTTTATTTCTTCTTGAAGAGGAAGTTATTTTATTCTATGCAAATACAAAATTTTACGGTACTTTTCCGTTTCAGTGGGATCTGCCGAATTACGATTTCGGCTCTCGATGGTTAAAGTCTTAAAAAACAGCACGTTGTCATATTATGGACATATCGCTGGCTCAACGTTTCGGATTTTGCATTGCTTTTAAGAATAGCTAACTTTTCTTTATTAAATGTGTCTTTAATAATCTTCAATTTTTCAAACAGCGAAATGAATGTTATATATTTTTTCAAAAGAAAGGTCTTTTACAGGATATAAGATAATGTAAAAATGGCCATGAAGCTTTATGTTGATGACGAAATCATTTGGAGGTACAATTTTAAAAGTTTTTCAATAAAGAAGCGCCTCCGTGTTGGTTTCACTTCAGCGATTGCAGAATACTGCTCGCAACTGCAATAAGATTTATGAATTGTTAGACAGAGGAGTTGACGTCCAATACATGATTTGGCAAGCAACTCAATATATCCGAAAGTACAACAGTTGAATGGAATAATTACATGAGAGGAGTGTGTTCTCTACATCTTACAAAAAATTAAATAAAAGGGACGCAATAAAATTGTTCAAATAGAACAAAGTTTATACATCCGGCGTCAGAAAAACAGTGGTTGAGTGCTCCCTGAACAATAGAATTTAGGTGAATATGCGGGCAAGATGACGAATGCTTTCTTATTCAGATCTTGAACAGAGATGTTAATACATTCCTGGGGAAATTATTCAGCATGTACAAAAAAGATCAACAATCTGTTCAGACTGTTAGAAAGGGTAGAAAACTTGAGAACTTGAAGATGCAGGTTTCAGTCATTTTATGGTGAACCAGAAGTACAATTTTGTTCATCCAACAACGATTGCACACGCAAAATATTGAAAGAATGTGGGTTCCTTAGAAGTGGCGCAATAAGAAAAAAAAAGGCATGACTCGGTATCACCTCCAATCATATCTTATTGAATTTATGAGGAGAAAATATGTAGGAAAAGATGGTTTCGATGAAATATTGAAAGTAATTTGACTTGTAATGGGGAGTGTGATATCTTGAATACTATATAAATATTATAATTTAACAAACAGTTTTATATTATTTATTGGTATGTTATTCGTTTTGCTCATTTTTCAAAATCTATTCACTTGCATGGTGATGGTTGAAGTATTCATCACTTGACGGGTGCCACTATAACAGGGAAGTACCAATTTTACTATTAAAATATTGCATGTGCTTTAAATAGCTTATTTAAACCTTTTATAGTAACATTTGCGTTAAAAATCAAGCACACATCGTCAGCTTCTTAAGGTGGTCATTTTAAGCGCAATAAGTAACTGAGAGATTAAATGTTTGATTTCGTCGCTAACGGTCATTCTGTGTTTTTGAAAATATCGATCGTTCTGGTGTAAACGCGATGATAACTCAAAGCTAATTTTCTCCTCTCCTCCTCAATCAGCCGATTCACCCACCTGTTGCTCCCTTTCTACCTTCTGACGTAGCTACTACAAATGGTTTTCTTCATTGCGCTCCATGGATGAGGCACCGCAACGCGAGAGAGATGGGCGCAAGAGGGAAGGAGAAGTTTAGGGTTATCATGTTTGGACGTGGAAGAGTGAAAATTTAAGCTTGCCATATTTTCCGATTTATCACTAAAATGTTTCTTCTCCGAAGAAGGAGTTTTTAAAAAAGCTAATGTCGTTGATCTTGTTACATTAATGAGCGTAATTCATTCCATTACCTAAGACGGCAGGATTCTACCCTTTCAGAAAGATGTGAAAGCCGGCGTATTTATTTGGTGTATTAATCAATTCCTCTAGCAGATAAACAGTGTTAACTACATTTAATTTATCCTCAATTCGGTAGCATATTTATAGAAATTCATACAATATTTGCCTATTCCATTATTGATTTCATAGGGGAATTCACAGTCGGGTATAATTGCCCTGAGAATCAAACCGGTCATCATTAAGTCAAATCCCAAAACATTCTACATACTCTGGAGTTGAATTATAGTATTGTACATCAAAATAATATCAAGATTATCCAGAAAGGAATAGGCCACAAAGATAGAACAGAACTCTGGTATATTATAAGTATTTATTGTGGTATATTATAAGTGTACAATCGAGGGATTGGGTTGGTACGTTTTCTCCCCAGATCAGAGACTACGAATTGAATTCAACGTGAATAATACTCTATAGTATTTCTCCACAGGATTTGAACCTACCCAGTGTAATTTTTAATTTATAATTCAATTTTTAATGTAAATTCAAACACCTTTCTATTGCAAGCCTTTGTTGATGTCTAGTAGTGATTTTTATCTAACTAAACCATCTTTTTAATCCTTATTTTTTTTGTTTAGGAACTAAATGTTAATAAGTTTCACACATTAATACCAATGCAATTATTTGTTTGAATTTTAAACATTTATCCGACATAAAGCAATAACTTCAAAAGGAAAAAGCAACAATCAATTATCTATAGAAGTTTTTTCCAACTCATGGCCATGGGGTTCATAGTGATAGAATCTTCAATAGAGAAATTATATTTCTAAAACTAACTAGAATTTGTCAGGTTCGTCAGATAATTTAAGCATGGAATAAGAATTGAAACTCTCCTGGTTTGATTTTTTAGGCAACTTGGCTATTTCTAGTGGTAAAGGTAACTATCTCGTCTTCTACGTTCTCAAACTTATATCTCCTTAACTTCAAAGGACTGCGAAAGCTATTGGAATAGCTCTGACGCTGGATTACGGGCCAAGTACTATTATCAATTTCTAGCATTCCTATTAGCTCTTTCTTTCCCCACCAATAACTCAATACTCATTAAGCATGGTCCATTCCCCACTTAAGTGTACCATATTCAGTAAAATAATTCGAGATAAAAACCAACGTTTTTAAAAACAACGTTTTTATATGACAAAGTATATTAATTATTATACATTAAATTTAAAACAAACATGTGATAAACACATAAAAAATTTAATTATAATTTCAATTTAATCAATCATTTATTGAATATTTTTTACTGAAAAATTTTACAGCACATATAAGCTTTTCTTTCTTAGTTTCCAAATATTTTTGGATTACCAGATCTAACAGCGTGGAGGTGAGGTGAGGCTAATTTGAGTATGATTGGCTAAGTGTAGATAAATCTACATGTATTACACGTCATACTCTTCTAGACCCAAAATCGTGGACAAAACACAAACAAACTTTACTAAAAAATTACGAATGAAGCAAATGTAAGTTATGCATCTAATAATTTTTACTAATTCATGATTTAGAGTCGACATGCCAATCATTTAAATTCTACTTTCTTAGTACTTATGAAATGCTGTACATCAAATTCTAGAAAACATAATTTTTAACTTTAAAATTTACTTAAAAAGACACATTTGTGAACTCATTAAGAAATTCATAATATAAAATCAAAACAGGCATTTGAAAGTTTGTAAGTCATTCTATTAAAACTGGGAACCAGAATTCAGAAAAAATTATTTTGATATGACATGGAACCAAATATTGGAATCTTTCTTTCTTGCGAATGATTACAGACTAAAAGTCAGCAACCCTTACTATCTCGGAGACAGTAAAGGGGAGATAGTATCTCCCCTTTGTGAGAAGAAAAGTTTTACGATACCTCATGCAGAGTATGGGGGAATTCCCGATGTTCTCCGAGGGGTAAATAAATTTTTTTCTTAAAGCGCCGAGTGGAAGGGATATTTTGACTTATTAAAATTATTGAAATATGAGTTAAAACTTGTCGCAAATGTCTAAATATTGTATTGTTAGGCAAGTAAGAACGATTCCCAAAATTTCAAAGATCTATCTTTATGGGAAGTTGGTTAAATTAAAGATCGAAAATTTGATGACACACACACACACTCACACAAACCAAGTGAAATTCAGAAAAACGTTTTAAAAACTTACCATCACTGTCCCTATGACCTATAAACTCAAGCTACACAACCGGTTTCCATGAAAATATTTAAACTCACCCTTATTAAGTATCAGGAATGTTTTGAGAGTGGGTTATTATTTTTGCGTAATAATTCCACGAAAACGACAAGACACGTGTATTCGTACAAATAGATCCAAGAAAGTAAGAGAAGGAAGTTGAAATAAAACTAAAGCATAAAAAATACAACGAATTGAACAAAATAGATTATCGCAGTCATTCACAGTAGAATATTACAAAAACTTTATTTTTCAAACAAGTCAAATAAGAAGCGGATAATGAAGAAAAAAATTTGCGAATCGAAATGTGCAATGGGAAAATGATAGATTACGCATTGAGATAAATTACATGAATCGGTAATACTTGATCACACATTAAAATATAGTATAATTCGGAAATTCAATAAATCTTGCCTCCAATTATAGCTGTTTGGAAATGTGAATGAAGCTTACACACAATGCAAAACATTAAAATTCAAAAGCGACGCCTCTGAAATATGTTATTTGAATGAAGTGGGTAAATTACCAGAAGTGAATGCACCATCTGAGCCACTATTCCCATTTGTTGCAAGTATTACAAAAAAAAAGCGTTTTTTGAATAACATGCAAATAATAACACATACTTTCGAATGACTTCATTTGTTTCAAGGAATGTGGAATGATCAAGACTCAAAGTCAAATATCGAGTTCTCTCGTAGACATGGTGTGGAATTTAGGAGAGGTGGATGCCGGTTCAGGTGTCGTCCTCGTCACTTGAAGGAGGTTCAAATTTACAAGATCCGTCGCCAAATGCCCGCGTGTAGCTTCTAGTGCGACGTTAATAAAACCAAACAAAAAACAATTATTATCATTTGTTTGTTCCAACGTTTGTACCTTGCAAATTTCGTGGTTTCGTTTTTTGATATTTACTTTTCTTACAGTTATATTCGGTTTAGTATTGGCTGCGATAACCTAGAGGTCATGTTTTCAGACTCGTAACCGGTTGTTCCAATTTACGAGGTTCTTTGCTAACAGCCCTCGTTTTGCTTCTAGTGCGACCTTAATAAAACCAAACCAAAATCCGATTGTTCTCTTTGTACGTGCTAATGTTTGTACGTTTACAAATTTTACGCTTTCTTATTTTGATAATTTTAATTTCTTACAGTTATATACGGTTCATTATTGGCCACGGTAGCCTAGTGATAATGGTTTCAGACTCGTGACCGGCGGTTTTCGCTGAGACACAAATTTTAGCTTTGGACAATAAAGACCCGACGTGGCTGATGCACATTAAATCTATCGTGGCCTAAAGTCTTTCCGTTGGCATGGAGTGGAATTTAGGAGGAGGGGATTGGGATCACAGCGAAATATTAATTTCATTAGGAAAACACAGTAGCTAATAAATAATTATTCAGTACATTTTAGCAGAAGATTAAATATTCTGGTGTTTACTGAATTAAAATAGGATTTTAAAAAGGATAGCAGACTTTTTTTGCTTTAAATTGCACAAAAATACATCTAATCAATATATCAAATATTTTTAAATCATTAAATGCCACTTAAATTTTTGTATTAATTTCCAAATACTTGGCAAATAATTCTCGCATAGTTTTATTCGTCTTTTACAAATCTCTCATAGGTTAAAAGGAAGTTTTTTTCCAAAGATGATTAGATGAGCTGCAAAGAGAATTTGGATATCTTTAAGTACTCAAAGAACTTTCAACTCAATAAGCCCTTTCAGCCATCTTTCTTTATGCCGTATTATTCTTTATATAGTGAAATTCATATAATATCGAAAGCTGACTTGTGCAATATGGTGTGTATTTTCTTTGGACGAAGTTACAATACTTCAACAAATGGGAGAACTGAGTTAAACATTCAATCATAATCTTTTTTTTTCTCCGCTATGGACTTATGTCAACTGTTCCTTGAGCTGAAAAAGTTTCACTGGTTCGTTTGACAAAGTTTTGCTGCATTGAAGTCTCCTAAGTTCTGTTACATGAAAGCCCTGATTCCCTGTAACAGAATATACAGGTATTAAAAGTTCTGTATTAAATGCTCAATCTATTTTGTATACATTTTTTCTTCGACTTACTCGTACCGTTAAATATAAAAAAGGGACATAAATTTAAAATATAAGAAAATGAAACATATTATTTCTTTACGAAAACTCAGTCATTAATACTTTGTTTTATTTTGAAGACAAAATGCCCACCACCCAAGGATTTAACGTTCAGATTAATTAATTATTTAAGAAATAAGGATAAAATAATAAGCATGTGTTGCATACGGCACATGTACACATTTTTTGTGATTGAATTATTTATTTTTCAAAAGCTATATTCAATTATTACAGAAATTAATTAATATTCAAAATATAATATTGATAAATATATAATAAAATTGTAACGCGTGAAAATTTACACTTTCTCAAAAATGATGACTTTGTTGATAACACAACTAGTAATAAACTATTTTCAAACACACAGAAGAAAATGATGGAAGGGTTTCTTTTCTTTTTTTTTTACACAAAGTTAGTTTATTTTAAGCGCAACGTAAATTAATAACGAAGAAAACAATACCAAAGCGACGAGAGCCTCACTGCAGAACTTCTAAATAGCGAGATACAGTTTTTCAGAGTGAGGAGCACCTCGAGGCATAAAAGCACCGCTAGCTCAGGGGTAAAGCCCTTCTATGCAGAACGAGAGCTCCAGGGTTCAAAACACAGTGCTGTTAGCATTATAAATTCAGTCTGATATTTTGTTTCTCTGTTATCTCTCTTCAAAAATTTCTAAAACCTTCCAGAATATTCTATACGTTTTCAGAGAATTTTTCTAGGATTTTCTTATGTAATATGCATCTCACACACACAATGTGTTTCTCATTCAAGCATAGATGTGCTCTTAGTCTGTAGGTAAACATATTATTCGCGTTTCTCTCTATTGTGTGATCAATTCCTTCTCCTCTAATATCTACGTAACAAAATAAAATGTGTGAGAGAGATTTTAATCCTCAAATCTAAGAAAATATTATCGAAAATATATTCTAATACAAATTTATGAAAGTAACTGCTTCACTAAAATATAGTCTGACAGTTACAAATAAATATTACAATTAGTTCATAATTTTCTGGTGAAAATGAAGAAAAACAATGCACCATAAGCTCATGATATGAAGATTTAACTTAACATTGAGGAAGATTCTAGGGTAGTCATTGATGACAATAATGAGGTAAGGCATTCTTTGGAAAATGTGCATGATAATCGAAGTTTGCTTTGTAAGAGAGTATTAGATCTGCATTTTCAGTCTATACTACAAGAACGAAGAGCAATAAAGCATCTTCATTACTGAGAAATTCATAATCCACTAGAAAAAATGGAAAATGAATCTTTTTAGTCAAGTGGTTATTCAGTTTCTATATTATTTTATCAGGGACATAAAAATTCATAACAATAATAAGAATTAACTGCTGTTTGAATATTCACGAAGAGGCGTGGAGTAAAAGAGTTCTCCACGAGCCGAAATGAATTACGAGTCATTTTTCACTCATTATTCGTCTGTGGTATTAAAGTGAAAAAATTGACCACATTCACCTCTGTTAGAATTCTAAGAACAATGTAAGGGGAGTAATGATGTTTCTAGTCTTGCTCTTTTGCTTGCTAAAATAACATTCTGTAACTATGTTGTTATCTTTTCTAAAAAGAGGTGCCTTAAATATTTATATTCGTTTTACCTAGTTATCAGATGAATAAGTTCCTTTTATTTTAATCTTAACTGATATCCTAAGTTATAATACTGAAATGTGTTATTCTTACTGAAACCTTTTAAAATAATTTTAACTAATATGGTAAAAAAGTTAATATAACTTGATATTCTCTTATGGAAAACAAAAAAAAGCTATTTGTTTCCTAAAATCCATCCAAATACGCTTTTCTTTTCATCATGAATATTTGAGGGGAGTAGAAGTTGGTAGAGACGGAAGGGTCAGCTCAAGTATCAATCTGGTCAATTTACAGTGGTTCAGAATAATGAACTCTTCATCAGTAGCTCTCTTGTTGCTACTAATTGCGACGTTATTAAAATATCAATTGATTAATTCTCAATTAGAAAGTATTCTTCCAGCTTAAATTTTTAAAATACATGAGTAATTTCATTAAACAAAATAACTTTTCATATGAAATTTCTATTTTATTATATCATTAAATATACATTCAGTACAACTAGGTTAAAAGGAGACATATATTATTATAATCGAAGAATAAAAGCAAAAATTACAATAGGTATCCGCTGAATAATGGTGATATATGACCTGAGAAAACATTCGAAGTTAATGTTTCCCCTTATTCAGAGTTTACAATGTACAAACTTTTACAAAAAAAATATAATGAGCAACAAATTTTTCAAAACTGTTTTCTTTAAAAACAGGAGTAAAGGCAGGATTTCATGAATACGACATATTTTTTCCTCATACAATGTACATATATTGAAATTAAAAATACAATTAAACAATAATACATTTTATTATGCACATCGAATCAAATGTAACTATGTTAAGTAAATGTAATAAATATTAAAAGAAAACAAAATATATAAAGCATAAAAAGTTATTAGTTATTTAATCTTAAAAATAAAGAAAAATATTTACAAAATATAATTTAGAAAAAAAATAATAACAAAAAATGTGACGATAAAAGACAAATAGAATAATTGAAAAAATGAAATACTTTTTTAAATAATAAACTATCTATTTAATATAACTACTTGATTGTTATAGTGGAAGTTACAACAAGTTTAAAGAATCAAACACTGGAAATCAGTAAAATATTATATATATATATATATATATATATGTGTGTGTGTGTGTGTGTGTAAGGTATAACCTAAAACCACGTGTCAAATAGATAGAATACCAAAAGAAAAGAATCGAATCTTTCTATAATTTCAAAGAAAACTTCAACATTGTAAAATCAGCTCGAAGGCAAAGTGAGGTACTTCAGGCATTTATTAAAGTGAGACAATTAAAGTTAAAAGCTATTATTACCCTCTATGTTGCAAATTTAAAGTAAGAAGAAATATAGCATATTTACAGAAAATTTAGAGTAAAGTTTTAGAAAATTTTTCAAAAACAAATTTTATGAATAATTAAATATTGATTCTATTTCCATTGCTTTTCCTGCTTTAGTTTATACTTATTTATGATTGGGATTTTATCATCTTGCCATTTTTGTCTGGTTTTAATTTCAGGTATTTAATGAAAATAATTTAAAAAATTATAATAATCATTTTATTTTTCACGTTTTCACTTGCAATACACACACTACATAGCTCTAAAAATCTCTATTTATAGTTATTTTTTACATTATAATAAATTGTCGAAATATAAGCTACTGATTCTCTACAGCTGGAAGTAAAATTATTCCACAATTGCTTTTTTTTCACCTATTGCTTAAAATATTCTCCGAGTTCCTTCGTTTCTTTAAATTTTATGATTGATGTATGGAGTATTTTTAGTTTTTTAAGCAATAGACAAAAAAATCTCTGTATGAATTTTTGTATTTATTAGAATAATTCGGTATTTGTGATTATACAGAAAAATCTTTAACAAAGTAATTATATGGAATTTGTTCTGAAAATTTTGATATATCTCTACATGAAAAACAATTTAATGTCAATTAATAACAATTTTTTTAATTTCTATGGTATATCTTAGGCACATTAGTCAATTGTCTTTAGCACTAACACACGAAAAATATTCACTAATTTCTCCCTGTAGCATATGGATCATTCTTGTGCTGCTACTAACAAATGTAAAATTTATATCAGTCTCTAAAATAACATCGAATGAGGAAACACGTTGAAAGAGGGGTAACTCTACATATATAAACACTGAATAAGTGCTTTAAGAGGCAACTACATTACACAACCTTTTACAAAGCTTTTTTAACATTAACACACACGTAAGTGATACTAGTAATCCTCACTATAAGAACGATCCCTTGAACTTCATTTATACGATTTCGAAACTGGCGAGCATTTTTGTTAAAAAAAATTACAGTGTGGTTTAAACGAACATTTTTAATTTCAAAGGAAATGCGATTAATGCTTAAAGTTTTATTTTTTAAAGTGATATAATTGACATATAAATTATTTATCATGATTGAAAATTTTGCAGTTTCGCAAAGTCTTGATAAGTAGTAACACTGGCTATTTGATAAACTTCTGCTTCTTTCTTGTGTTTTTTACTACCGATAAAAAATTGTTTTATTATCTTAAAAACACTGCGAAGTCTCAAATTAAAAAAAAATATTCTCGTCGCTTTTAATGGCAACGTTTTCATTGAGTGGTTTTGTGTGAATCAGTTATTGAAGTGATTCTCATAGGGAACCCATCCATAGAGGCACTACCAGTAAAATGTAGTGAGTTGATTTTACTTAATCAACAAAAATATCAAAGATACATCATTGTCTAAGAAGTTTCCTGAAATTATTGTAATTGGAAAATTGATGTATTTCCCATTTCAACAAGCGTTTTATGTGAGAATTACCAGTATTTGAAGAATTGAAAAAATTAACTAAGCAAGTCTCAGTCAGCATTCAGAGCCTTCAAAGTCAGGAAAATTTAAGAACTTATCCTTCAAATCGTAAGTGATGACTCTTCCCCAAACCCAGTGAGTCCCTGCGAAGTTTTGGGCACACCGCTTTGGTGCTAGTACAGACACTAACATTTTCGGAGTGATAACATCTTCCTCTGCATTTTCCATATTCCAACCTAGAAGTACAGCTGAAAATTAATTTAAAAAAAATCTAAAATATTAGTAAGAATTTACATTAAAGCATAATCTCAAAGTAATCCTTATAACATAATTTTAATGTAATCTTTATAACATAATTTCAAAATAATCTCTCTTAATAATCAAAATAATCTTCTCAAATAATCTTAGTAATATAATTTTAAAGTTATCTTTATAACAAAATTTCACATTAAATATTTTTAATTTAGTTTAAATTTGACAAATGAATTTATTACTATCAATTCCGCCCTGAAAACTGTAAAAATTCTCATCATGATACAACTTCATAAAATAAAGTTTTGAAGTCAAAACGATCGGAAGTATTTTGTGAAATTAGTACGGATGATTCTACTGAACTTAGAGAACACTAATCCATTTAATACTTAAGGGTACCTTTGAATTTTAATCCATATAATTTTCTATACCATGTAAAAGTATCTTCATATTCTAATGATTATGACGATGGTAATCATTCTTGGATCATCCAAATTACATGCACGTTTTTATAGTTTATTGCCTTTTAAAAGCTTCATATGTAATTAAAATAGAACAAATGGATTATCTAAACGAAAACAAAAAGATTGATTCAATAAGATCTCAGCATCAGAATGACACACTTCTAGAAAGGTTAGGGTTTACCTAGATGACTCCTGAATCACATAGCAACGCCAGTCACAAACATTTTCTATACGCTGTAAATGGCATTGCAAGTGAGGGGATATACGAGCTCTACAGCGTAGAATGCATTTCACACACTGATCACCGATAATATAATGACGTACGGAGCTACGGAGTGCAACAGGTGATTCGCATAGTGATTGTACATCCAACAATATCCGATGATTCCGAATCCCACTTATAAACTCTTCGGACACCCGAACCCTCCTCCCTCCCCAGCGGTTATCTGACATCAATTCTTTCTAGAGATTCTTTATGAGTGAATGAACAGTACAGATTATGGACGTTGAGGAGACTATGTTAGATATAGTAGAAGATAATACAAACTTCAGAAAGCGAGTTATAGCGCAGCTTGTCAGGATTTCAGCTGCTGCGACTAGAGAATTCTGCGTGAAAACGACCAGGATCCATGTAATGTACAACTACTTAGGCATTTAGTGATTATGTACTTTGGATAGTGTTTACACGATGGTATCAGCAAAATAGCGCTATAGATTCCCGTTTCCCAGTCTTTGGGCTGTTCTTAGATGATGTGTCATTCCTAAGGGATGGAATCTTCAATTGTTATGCCTCCCATGTGTAATAAATATTGAACGCTCATGGAACTCGAAGATAAGTAGTACAGAGGTGTTATAAAAAAAGTTTTCGAAGCCTCATTATTGTGGGGATAACTTTATCGAATCACAGCTATTGTTTGATCAGATTACTAACTACTACCTGAAATAAGCAACTTGATTTTTCTCGATCAAGAACAGCTTCCTGGAACATATTTCTGCCTCATTGCGACCTTCAATGAGATACGCTTGAGCTCAATTCAATTCTGGACTTTAGCTTAAATTAATTTCATGCAGAGTTGAAAAGGATCTTTTTCACGTACTAATATTAATTCGTTACTCCTGATATGATTTTCGAATATCAGAAGCATTTTAAACCGGCTAAACGATAAACAGAGTTTAGAGGTGGACAAAACAGATATTTTTATATGTCGCAGATAACTCCACCAAACACTGATAGAACCGGTTCTAACATTTCTCTTCACAGATGAAATTAGTATATTTTATGCATTCATTCATTTTGGGGTTTTAATTATTCCCATCGACAAAATATAATATTAAAAATGATAGTAAAACTAAAAAGACAATTGAAAAGAATCTCAAAGCAAAAACGTAATCATTAAATATCAATTAAGAAACAAAACAGTACAAGCCAAAATAATGCCATAAGAACACATGCTAAAACAACTATTAAACAAAAATAATTATTAAAAATTAAACCATAAAACAATATGTTTACACATACAACTCACCACGTGTATGGGAACCATTAAAATGGTGTACAAAACAAACAAAAAATTGAACTCTCATTCGAAATTTTACTTTGAATTGTAATTTACATTTAGAAGAATGATTCACTAAAATATTGAAAACCAATGAATGCTATGTATTTCAAATCATAAAGTTTTTGAAAGATAGGAAAAAAATAGCATAGACGCTGACAGCACTAATTTAAATTTCTCCGCGATGAGAATAACTCTTTCTAATTTTTGCCAAAATACTATCACTAATTTCTAAAATCAAGCAGTCAATTGTCCAAAAGTTGAACATAACTTACATGTAGTCTCGAATACTAAATATTATTCTCATTCAACGCGTCGATTACAAATAGTAATCTTCAACCAATAGGGGTGCTGGCGGCAAAAATCCCAGTCAAGGAACGAACATTTCTTCGCACTGCCAGACGAAACGTTTCAGTTGAGCTTCTTGAGTAGTTACGGGATACAAGAATGTAGGATCATTACCCTGTGTAAAAAGTGTTTTAAACTATTTCCTTCTAACTTGCTTTTTAAAAAATAACATTTTTTTCAAATACGTTGACAATGCAAGAAAGGTTAAAAAAATAGAAAAAAAAATCATTTTTCTTCATTAGTTCATATGAAATATTTGTAACGTAACCAAGAAATCTAAAATGTGACTTCTTTCTAAGTAGAGTCAATAAAGGTGACAAATTAATATTGATACAGTACTGAAAGAAATAAATGGGCAATTTATAAAATTTATTTATTAGTTAAATAAATTTATTTATTTATTTATTATGAATTTATTAAATTTATTTACTTATTACTAATTTATTCATTTCTATTTATCATTAATGTATTAAATTCATTTATTTATCTCTAATTTACTATTTTTTTGATTTATTAGAACTTACCAACTTTATAATTAAGTAATCAATTAATTATTAGTGTACTGAATAACTAATTTATTAATAATATAACACAAATAATAAATAATTTATTATTTATTCAACTTGATTAATTATTTATCACTATTTTTTGCTACTCGTTTATTAAATATTATTTCGTAAATGTTATTGTTTATAGAATTTTTCCAAAGATGGGCTCCATGAGACAGAGTATGTTAGTGGCGGAGATAAATACATAAATAAATAAATCTATTATTGCAAATGTATTTAATTCATTCATTAGTAATTTATTTATTTAGTAGATGAATCCAAATAATTTTTTCTAATTAATCAATTTCTATTTAATTCAATTCATTTATTTGTATTTATTTAATTAATTAATTAAATGCTGTTAATTTATTTTATAAATTTATCATAAAAATTTTATTTTTTGATATTTCATTCGGTAAATTTTTATTTATTAAACTTTTAAATTCAGCGAATTAAATTTTTATGCGCAATTTAAATAAATTTAGTTTATGCGATTTTTTTTTCAAAAGTTAAGTTAGTCTTTGCAGCCCTTATAGCCCTCCTCCATAAGACAGTGTATCCTATTGGAGGAGAAAGCTTTTCAGTGATTTCAGGAGCTGAATGAAAAAGGGTTAAAGTTTATTTAAAGAAATTCAAATTAATGTTTTGATATTTAATACCAAACATTTTTATCAGTGCCATAAATATTGCATAGTTCTTGAATAGCTATTTTCTAGATATTCATTTACTCCATTACTTTTTACATATTTAATAATTCGTGTAACATTTCTACAATATGTCAAAAACGTTAAACATATTAAAATTACTTCAAAGATTTATTAAGTATTAGTTTCTCTTTCCGTATATAAGTGCATTTAGTTGGATTTTACAGTGATTGATTGATCGTTTATGAACGTTGCCCTTCGAAGAATTCTAAAGTAGTTGGGAAAGGACCCTGTAATTTTGAACCTCTTGCAAGTGAAAAGCTGACACCTGAATGAGCCTCTCCCTTTCCAAACATACACACCACGCTTCTGGAGGACTTGGAGCTTCGACTGATTTAACATGCATCTTTAGTGGCTTCACGATTACAACCCTTGATTTGACGAAATAATGCCGGTGGTGAGATCACGATCATGACTTCAAGGCAACTGCTGCCTCATTGGATTATACAAACCATCTGCATACTAATAGTAAACACGATATTGAATATGACTTTTATTTGAAGTAAATATATATGAACTAAATTATACATTATTACTTATTCAGAGAGAGAAGGTACACTTCCAAAACGACGGAAGCTATAAGTTTCTAATTACAAAATCGAAAGGGAACTCCTTTTCGAATCTGTTGTCTGTGCCACTGAAAAGGGGGAAAAGGTGAGTTTTTTCCCCGGATGATCCAAAGTCTGTCACTATCCCAAGGTCAAACGTCCTCTCCACCATGGGTGAATGATAGTTCCCTCAAAAGAGACAGAAAATTGTCTGATCGATGTGGTGACCCAGGTTTTGATGGAAGCAGAATCTAGAATTATTGGGTGCATATTTGTCTAAGAGACCCACTCATAAATCACGATTAGTGATGTAATCGGCTTCTGCGCCAGAGTCAAATACACCCATCATCCAAATTAGAGACTCCTGATTCCGTCCAAGCGACACTCATTACAACACTAAATATATGAACGAATGCAGTAAGGAATGGGAAAAATATTCTTCTCTAAACATCGTTCGGAACAAAAAAAGGATTATTTCATATGCTGATACTGGATCTGAAGTATGTGGCGGCTCTCCAGCAACGACATGAATTAGAAGCGCCTCGTAACTGGGAGTTTCCTTCCAGATCGGTTGCCTAAGGTGCTGCTAAAGACTCACTCAACAGATTTCGCCCTGATCCACACCGTTGTCCGCCACTTATCTATTAGATGACAGTGGAGTAGAACTCTATAAGCATTTGTTATTTTAAATTAAAGATATTGATTGTAAAAGTTTATATTCACACTATTTGAACTGGCATAAAATATGAAATTCTGAAAAAGAAAATAATTTTCAAACAAGCAATTATTTAAGATGTTAGTTTTTTTCTCAAAATGTTTCAATCCATTTTAAAATGCAAATAATAATAAAGAAATATGCAGATGGCTGATGATAAGTCGTACTGTTGTGCTATACGTACGTGATGTGTATGAAAACGTTGGCATTGAATATACAAACAATTTTATAAAATGTTTTTATTTCTATAATTCGAAAAAAAAGCCTCAGAACAATGGAATTCAAGGCCAAACGCTTGTTAATCCAGAGTCTAATTCGCGGTTTTGTTCGAGAGTGGGATAAGGGTATATTCTGCTATAAATGTAATGGAATATTATTCTCCTAAAGAAAATTGGAAAAGGTTGCGAAATTTGGAGAATTTTAATAATTATTGTTATCTATTGATGCATCAGCTAGGAAACAAGTAATGGATAACCCTAATGCGTTTCTTGCTTTATCTTTAACTCCTCATGCGTCTTTGGCTCCTATGACTGGATTAAAACACCATTAAATCCAGTCTCTTGAATATCTTAGACATACCACTGACAAGAATATAATATATAGTGATCTTTTTATGAAATAGCACACAATCTATGTTCAGTCAATAATCATTCTCCTACAATAATTTCGAGTAACATAGATTTAGAATAAGAACTTGAACGGATTTAAATCCGAAAAAAAAAACCTGAACTGTGTATCTTTTCTGAGAAGTTGCGAGAGCTATATTTCATTTCAAAATATCCCATAATCGCGAATCATCATCCTCTTTATGGGACACTCATTAAAGCATTCTATGTGAATATTTCCTTTTTATAGACTTCGAAAGAGCTAATATGTACAATGAAAATTGAGACTTTATATTTGAAAACTCAAATGTGGTATTCATTAATCATTCTTTTCATTAGCAGTGTATATAGTTAGCATTCTATTCATTTAAAATCAAAATACTCATAACATTTTGGCACAGCTGTGAAATTTATTTTTAATAAAGTATCTTTCTGCGAAAAATAATTATAATTTTCTAAATCATTAAACGATTAGATAGTATATCTACGCTGTACTTTCTTCATGTAGAATTAATTTTCCTTCTGTAACGTTTTATCTTAAATCTTATTGTTTCAGCGACGTCGGGAATGTACACGAGGAGAGTTGTGAGTCAATGCAATTAACAACCGCAAATCGCATGTGGGTAGGACAGAATTTCTATTCCGATGTAAGGTAATGGAACATTGTTTAAAAACAGACTTGTTTACAAAAAGACACGAAATGTTTCTCACACGCATGCTTTTTCAAACTTATCATTGGCTGTATTTTATAATTTTAGAAATATTTTGAACATATTAAGTATCTTTCGACCGGTGAATTCTTAAGTTCATAATTTATTGTCTTATTTTTTTCAATAAAATATTATCAATATATATATTACATTTTAATCCCTTGAATGCGTTTGCAAAAGAAAACTATCTGAAGCAACGGAAGAATGAAAGTCTACCATTAACGCATTTAAGACAGTTCTACTACAAGTAACAGATAATTATTATTTAATTCTGAAAATAAAAATAGTGTTATATTTATTAAAAAAAATGCAGAAACAAAAAAGAGGTGCAAAGTAGTTTTCTTTGAATATTTGAATTTGCTATACAGCATATTCTGAATCTTTAAGTTCCAATTTTCAGATAATTACTTCTACGAGCTCGTAATAGCTCAAAAAGAAAGATATCGTAAGTGATTCATTTTAATTGACAGTTTACTTGTAACAACTGTTATTTATCAATATATTTATCTCTTGTGTTTCGGAAACAAGAAATAAATGTATATAGAAGAATTTGCTTCATTTTTCAAGTAATAACACTGGCTCAAAACACACATTATGTTGTATTGAACAAAGACGAAAAATAATAAATTTAGAATTAATAAAAACTGTCAAATGTTGTAAAATTAGAAAAGGTTCCGAAAAGATGTTTTTCCCAAAATTTACATGTGCTCAATGTGTTTTTCTAGTACATGCCTTCATAACTTTTGCCAAAATTTTCTGTAATTGTAAATATTATTATTATGAAATTTAAAATAAAGGTATTTAGAGCGTTATCTAGTTATACAAACATTTGTTTAAAAGTGAGATTTTTCTTCTTAGAAATTATTTGTGTAACTGAATCAAATTTCCATCAAAATTAGTTCCTATATGAGGCATCATCAATTTTACTAGTTCTGTAGACATATAATAAAAATATTTCCAATAATATTATAAATCGAAATGTTTTAAGGATGTCCAATCATTTACAGACTATGTATTCAGAACCATATATTATAGCAAAGTTTGATTTCTTAAGAAGTTCGTTTTTTCACGTTTTTCATAACTCCAGGTCTAGAATAAAATTCAAATAGAGATAGGAATCATTAGGGGAAAATAGGAACGTATAGTTAATATATTTTATCTTTCTTATCCCGGATCACTGCGATTTCGAAAAATATAATTAAAATCGGTTCAAAAATTCTCAAACGAAAGGCTTACGTTGGAACTGAAGGAACTACTAAACGTAACAGGTCAACTGAAAAGTCCCCGGCCTACCATAGTAAAACACATTTTCTTGGCAAAATTAGTTTTTTTTATTCAACATAATTCCCTTCAAGGAAATACACTGATTATAGCGACCCTCCAACTTTTCGATACCATTTTTGTTGTACGATTTGTCCTTTGCTCTAAAATAGGCCTCAGTTTCGGCGATCACTTCTTCATTCGACGAAAATTTCTTCCCAGCGAGCATTCTTTTGAGATCTGAGAACAGGAAATAGTAGCTGGGGGCCAGATCTGAAGAATACAGTGGATGAGGAAGCAATTCGAAGCCCAATTCATGGATTTTCGCCATCGTTTTCACTGACATGTGACACGGTGCATCGTCTTGGTGAAGCAGCACTTTCTTTTTCTTCAAATGCGGCCGTTTTTCGGCGATTTCGTCCTTCAAACGGTCCAATAACGCTATGTAATAGTTGCTGTTGTTAGTCCTTCTTTTTTCAAGGTAGTCAATGAAAATTATTCCATACCCATCCCAAAATACAGACGCCATAAACTTGTCAGCCGACTGTTGCGTTTTTCCACGCTTTGGAGCGGGTTCATCGTGTGCAGTCCACTCGGATGACTGTCGATTGGACTTCGGAGTGAAATGATGGAGCCATGTTTCATCCATTGTCACATATCGACGCAAAAACTCGGATTTATTACGCTTGATCATCTTCAAACACTGCTCCGAATCATCAACTTGTCGTTGTTTTTGGTCAAAAGTGAGCTCGTGCGGCACCCACTTTGCACAGAGCTTTCTCATACCCAAATATTCGGGAATGATATGATGTACACATTCAGTTGATATCTTAAGAGTGTCTGCTATTTCATTCAATTTCAATTGATGGTCATTCAAAATCATTTTGTGGATTTGTTTAATGTTTTCGTCGGTAACAACCTCTTTTAGGCGTCCACTGTGTTCACCGTCTTCGGTGCTCATTTCACCACGTCTGAACTTAGCATACCAATCGTTGATGGTTGATTTTCCTGGGGCAGTGTCCGGAAACTCGGCATCAAGCCAAGTTTTTGCTTCAACTGTATTTTTTCCCTTCAAAAAGCAATATTTTATCAACACGCGAAATTCTTTTTCATCCATTTTTTTCACAATAACAAAAGTTGCTTCACTCAAAATGCTATAATTCCCAAACTAATGATCCTACAGCTGTCAAATTTATACACGCATCTTTTGAGGGTTAGGGCTAACTAAAAAACATATGGATTTAATTCTAGTAGTGCCATCTATGTGTCAGGCCGGGGGCTTTTCAATTGACCTGTTATACTCAGTAATTGTAGAGTTAACATAAATTTCTTAAAAAAGAAAAAAAAAACACTTTAAAGCATTTAATAATGATGAAGTTGTATCTTTTTAATCAAAATTTCAAAAGCCAGTTAAAAAAAATTATTTGCTTATGTATGAGATACTTACGAATATTTTTAAATATCGAGTGCACAATAAACCGACGGCTCCTTTCTTTCCAGCGCCGATGCAGATGAGGATTTCGTTTTTCTTCAGACAATAAACTGGAAATGTTTCCACGATCGCGGAAGTTAAGGCGAACCCTTCCACTTCGATTAACTGAACAATATTGTATTTAAAAACATTCTGTAATTCTTCTTCAATTTTCACACATTCTTCCTCCCTGAAAAGGAAATATAAACAGGCTTCAAATTGATCAGTTTATTGTATTGAAAATTGCATAAACGTAAAAAACGTTTTAAACGTTTGTAACGTAAAAAAAAGTTTTGATTACAAATCTATAAATTTGTATATGTAAAGAAAACGAAATATTACAGGAATTTTAAGCGAAATATTAGATCAAATATTATTCAAAACCTATTTAGCTTAATTTCATTTTTACGTTTATTACTAAACGAGTCATAACTACGTTAACGGATGCTGACTCTGAGCAAAACATAAAATGATGTTGGGTAGAAGAGCTGACATTATAAGCATTTAGAAATGATTTCTACGGAATATAATTCTGCTGAGTTAGAGGAAACGTTCATTCACTATACAAATAGCAAAAAAAAATTAGTCTATAGAAATTATTAAAATTTCTTTGGCTGGAACTTATTTTTTCTAAAAATTAAAAAAAATTAAGTCGAAATTTTAAGTGTGATCTCAGATGTCTGGTATTTTACGCTTATTAAAGTTACCCTAGAGTCGGAATGAGATTATTATGTTTAAGAATCTTCCACTATATGTGCCAGTATATGTATCACTTACTTTCTGATTGTAGTGCCATTGCAGGTTGTGTGGTCATATGCATTGGCTCTAAACTTGGGTGATTTCGTACATCATTCAACTTCTTTGCCAAGTTTCGCGATTGTAGTTCACTTCCGTCTTGGTGGGCTATTTTCAATATTTCTGAGTGCAAAAAAGCGAGGCCCGCCACATTTGACAATTTATCTCGAATAAATACTTGTGCTGCCAAGGGTGAGAGCTAAATCACATTCCAACCGAAGACCTTGGTTTTTAGTTTTTAACAAATCATCTATAAAAACACATTTGAATGAATTCGCCACAAAATAATAAACTAGATCAACCCGCCAATTCCTGTAGTAATTCTGGACAAGATGCGTACCAACCACATTCAGTCGATGAAGGAAAAAATTTAGAATAAATTTCACAAATATTTAGAAGATTTTTCTGGGTAGAAAATCAAAACTGTCTTTCAAAAATAAACTGCTCTACTCAAATGATTGCTCATCTACAAACTATATCTCCAGCCAATTATCACATATACTTGTCAAATCTGTGGCGTGACTGCTAGCACGAAAATTGCTATTCTACAAATTGAATTAAATAAAACACTTCTCTTTCTCGCTAAATTCTCCTTTTTCATGAACTACTCACAACGAACTCACAATGCAGCCGATTGCATTACACATCATCAAGCGCGTATTTTCCTTTCATGATGGAAATGGTTCCCATGGCAACCAGAGAAGACCCATTTACAACAACATTTCTCCCAGCTTTCTGGAAATACAGATAGGCTTAACGTATCATACAATATCTTGTGATAGAGGAAGCGACTTTGTTATTTTAATCTCTCTTTCCTCTTAATGTGCACTTTATAGAATTTTGTCTCGAACCTTTTATCTCCCATTGATGTGGTGTGGAAGTTAGGAGGGGGGGGGAATGCCAGCTCAGGTGTCGTCCTCGTCACTTGTCCGAATTTCACAATTACGAGGTCCGTCTCCAATAGCCCTCGTGTTGCTTTTAGTGCGACTTTAATAAACACCAAACTAAACTTTTCTGGGGAGAAAGCTGGGGAGAATCGCTAGGGGATGCGTCATATGTATTAACGAAAGACAGTAATTCCTATGGGAGCGAAAAAGTTTATTAAGGGGCATCGGGGTCATGACGTACCTATCTAAAGGTACGCCTCTGAGAACTTAATTCTTCTGCGTGATGCACGGGAAACAGAAAATGAGTTGAGTAAAAACTTTGGAGACTATACCGGACACCTATTGGATGTATTATTAAGATTGTTAGGTTTCTTTTACCAAAAAAGGATTGCAGAAGAAATGTTTTAGTGAACTGCATTTGGTTTGAATGAATTGGTTACAATGAAAATACTCGTGCGCAATTACACATTTCGGAAAATTACGGACAAGAATACAGAGAATTTTTAATGAAGAATTTCCCTGCATTTGTTATTCTTTTCAAGCAAAGTCCAGGCTTACCCGTGGAATATATAAGTAATGCGTGTCAGCATTTGCATATTGACAATGTTGGTCCATTTTGAGGACTTTTTATTTTTTTTCTATTGAGGACACTTATTCCAAAGGGTTAGAGTCACGCTTTACCAAGTGAATTACGTCTTCAATAGTAATTGGAAGTTACATGATTGTTTTTCACTTTTTAATTTTCAATTAATGTCATTACAAAAAACAAATCTTCCTTGTGTTCCTATGAAACAGATATTTTTTTTTACAGGAATGGAATAAAACATATTTTTTCGGCACTGTAGTTTCCACAGAGTAACGGGCAGCCTGAGAGTTAAGTAGAAACTATTGATCATTGAACTAAACACATTGCATTTTAAACTAAATATAACTTTTTTGTTTCATCTTTTGATGTGGTGTTATTGATGATAAGGAAAAAAACGTTTCCAAGATACTATAAACCTTTGATTCTCCATGAAAAGCTGCTGAGAATACAGGATTCCTATTGGAGTGACTATGTAGCCAAGCCGAGGTGACTATAAGGATGGAGTTATCTAGAAGTCCTAAACATTAGTAAGGATCTTGCAATCCCAGGTGATTTATAACCACTCCTTAAGCCCTTTGGAAGTGGTTAATGTTGAGGTAAAGCTTGATCTAGTAGAAACCATCCATAAAAAAGAGATGTTGCACCAAGTATCCTAAAAAATTTTGCCCTAGAGACCATTACAACCAGATATTCAGCTTGTGATTGGCTATATATTTCTGCTGATGGTTCTCAGTTTGACTGTCAATTTAATGTAGAGACTTGCGTTCTTTTCGATCTTTTTTTTCTTTTTATGCATCTGTAAGCTATTTTGGTACTGCCTTTGATGGTGAATTAGTAGCCATTTGTATAGCTCTAAAACAATTACTAGTTATTCATCATAATTTCGAAAATGCAGTCCACTTTTTACATACTCACAAGCAGCCATCTAATCAATTAGCTCTGTTGATCTTCCATTGATACCAGAAATTTCATAATTCCAAGAAATCTTGAGAACTATCAATCTAATGTTTTTCAATGAGTGCCTGGCCATTATGGTCTTTGGGGTAATGAACAAGCAGACTTCCCTACAAAGAGGGGTACCAACTTATTACAGCATCCAAATACAACCATTTCTTTTTTGGAAGATTAAGCTGTTCCTAAAGAACTCATTTTACATGTAATTTCTAGCGGGATATTCAGACTTGTACATCCCAAAAGAGCTGGAGGTGGGTTACACTTGATGAACATATCAGTGGCGGGCTTCAGTGTGTCTACAGGACATGATTACTTTGCCGCCCATCTGCACCGCATTGGAATCGCAACGGATCCTATTTCTCCACTTTGTGATTTTGGAGAAGTAATGGAAAGGGACCACCTGCTCCGATATGGGGCTCTTCTCAAACCTTCCGAGGTGTATTGGAAAGCGCTCTTTGGGCAATGACTCCAGTCTTATGTTGTTTTTTCTTGAGTCCTATGTATTATTTTGCCCGTTAGAAATAAAAATAAATAAACTTTTTGTTTCGTCGAAGAAAAGCTCCACATTCAGTGACGGATGAAATTCTTGAAAAAAATGTTATTCAATAGAAATTTAAGATCACATTTGGATCTAATATATCCTGATATTCCCATCAGATTGAAAGGATATCAAGATGAAGCGAGGAAAAGGAATGACTGAAGGTGCGGGGAACTTTTCCAGGTGATTCTATTTCATTTAGAAATAATATCATGCTTCTAAATGAAGAAGTGCAATAATAGTGGATAGATAACGAAGTGTGCTTAACCACGAAAAACCTACTAATGATGGTTTACCTCTTGTGCGTCATTTGCACCAGTTATTAAAGTGTGAATCTTATTCAATTTTTCTACCATTGAAAACGAAGCAGATTTGCGTGCCCGTTTCTATTCCTGAGAAGAGAATAAATATGGCAACTTCACTAAGACCTCTGCTCCGAGTTCAACTGAGGGTTCTCCAGATCCAAAGGCTACTGAAAGAAAGTCAAGATCTTTGTCACTGCCAACGAATTTGAGCGTTCGTCATTCAACGAGAATATCCCAAGCTCCGGATAGATATTTCGATGGACAATATTTAATTGTGCTAGAAGTTTAAAGGAGGGAATGTCAATTATCCCAGTCGGTGTTGAAATGATCATGCGCTCAAGATACCCTAACTTTTTTTTTTTTTCTATTTTCGACTCTCCTTCTTGGTATCGAATATGCATTTTTATTTCCCATTTTTTTAAACGTTTAAATCACAGTTATATAATGTTTGGCGCCCAATAGAAATATCTGGCTCTAGCGCCAGTAAACTTCACCATCAACACACTCAAAACAAGCGCCTTTAAATTCGTCGCAAATGCAAGACTCTTTCCGGTTCGAAACCTTGACAAAAAACTAAATATTCCATATATCAATAACAGCATGAAATATCTGTCATCTACCTTTCACAACTTGATAGGTAATCTCCCAAATAGAATGAACAATGCTCAAATCTTTTTCGCCCCACTACAGAAAACACGTCTTTTAACGATTCGCACTCATGCTTATAAGACCCTATTAATACGGTAGCGGCTCAAGTGCATATTTTCCCTCACCTCCGCAGTCAGCCGATTCCCTTTTCGATCAACTAACAATTCAAAATGAATCTCAAACGAAGTTCTTTCTGTCATGTGATGATGAAGCGCCACCCCCTTTCCCCTATTTTTGACTGTCATTTACCGATGTAGGTCCAGCTTCCAGAAGAGGTGCTTAATCTTTTTAAGATGCATAGCATGAAAGGGTGAAAAAACGAACATCGGGGGAAAACTCAATGGAGGAAAAACTAGTGGTGGTGTGCGTGGAGGGGAGGCAAAGACGTGGGAAGAAAGGTGAGTGGTCGAAAAGTTAAGTGCCGACCTTGAGCAGGGAGGGCGTCAGGATGATGTTTCGTCACTCGCTCAGCTGATTAGGTGTTTCCTACTATAGCTATGAGTTAGAAACGGAGATGAATGACCTTGAGCTCAGCTGAGTGGTAAGGATAGAAGTAAAAACCGGCTTTATTCATGCAATACCTCTGGCTTATGACAATGGGATTGTTGTAGGATGCATTTGGTAGTGGAATTTTATTTATTCACAGTTTCTTGATTTTATTTTTCTGTTTGTATAGGGAATGTCTTGAACTCATTGTGTAGGAATCCTTACAAATCTCAGTGGAATAAATCTCAGGGCTCTTGCAAAAGTTCCGAGAGATTTTTTTTTAAATCTCTGCATGTTAGTGACGATTACCATACCTCCTTTGAGGCAGGTACCCAGATGGGAAATTTGGGTTCTCATATGTTATGTTAAGGATGAGGCCTTTATGGAATATCTCCGTTTTTGTAGGTGATAGTTTTCAGCAGGATAGATTTAAGAGCTAACATATTTTTAATTTGGTCTTGACCGGAAGCTTTTGTATTGTTTAGTTTGAGTATTATTTCTTGAGCTTCCCTCGAATTATTTATTACATGCAATGTGGGATCAAAGGGGAGAGGGGAAAAAGCTTGCTACTATGTTACTAAATCTTCAATTAACTCGATTTAGTGTTTTTAATATGGCTCTCTGTTTTCTCTGTAGGAACTCTCCAGTGACTCAGCGAAAATGTTTATTCTCTTAACCTTCCAAGCGTTAACACAAAATATCGTTAGCTCATTCTTTTAACCCTTCAAGAGTTTTACTTTTTGTGTAAGGCTATTCCTAAAGCGTTCTCTTTCAGTACAGCAGACGGACGCGAAAATATTTTTCTTTTCTTTCTCAGCATCTTCCGAAAAGTAGAATTTTTCTATTATTTCCCCCTTTTAAGACGTGGGTGGTTGACAGCAACTCCATGGAAAGATCAATTTTATTACAGAGGGAGGTGTCTGTGTCTCTTAGTGAAAACTGATTAATTGTTTATTTACAAGGGTTACGTGGTCTTAAGCGAATCTTGTGTGAAGGGTCATTACTTCGTGTGGAATTCAGATTATGCCCGGTACCAACTTAGAAATTGTTCAACCGATCCACTGTATCTCAGCAAAACTACTAACAAATTCAGGGTGGAAATGAACGCTTGAAAAAATTAGCGTGCTAAAAATTAAAAAAAAAAAAAACTTGTTTTCTTCAAACAAAATAATTTTTTTCTTTCATTTTTAAAAATTAAGAAAAAAAGCATTTTCATTTTGGTATCATGATTTGAGCCATAAAACATTTTCCATTTTTGTTGTTGTTGTATGTGAGACAAAAAAAAAAAAAAAAAAAACCTCACAAGTACATTTACATGTTTTAAGAAAATAATACTTAATTGAATGTCAGCTTCCCTAGTCTAATACAGTATGTCTCTGGTGATTCTAGAAATGTCACGCTTAGCGTGTACTTACGGCAGTAATTACTATTGTAAGGTGACCAATTTTTTTTATAGAAAGAGTACCAATGGTATGTTATAAGAAAGATAATTAAATTACTGAAATAAAAACTTAGCTTTCTCCAATCAATCACATTTTTAATTTAAAATGACAAATTGCGATTTTCATATTTTAAGCAAAAATGCCCTCTTTACATTAGCATTTGTACCAGTGCATCATAGTTCACGTTCAGTGAATAATTATAAATTTTAATGGAGATATATTCTTATTCAAAAAGCAAAAATATTTCTAACCACCTTCTAATTATGTGGAATTGTTCATCTTTCCGTTTCTTTAGTGTTTCATCCTTTAAATACATATTCCCTTTTATCTTGAAACGGAAAACTATCAATAATAACTGCATCCTTCAATTAAATCTTTACAGTTTATATTGTGAAAGAAACTTCTTCCGATTTATTTTTGTCTTTCAAAACTGTACTCTAAAAACAATTTAGTTCAATGAAGTTGACAGATCATTTTGCAACTATTCATAAGAAAAAAATTGTAAAGTATTTTACTTTTAGAAATGTGTCCCTAATCTTAGAGCTAAAGCCCTTCAAAAATGCAAGTTTCCACTGAATTATTAACGGTACGAATCCATTGTCATATTTCGTTCTATATTGCAGAAAAAAGAGAAATTTTTGCGCAGCTGAAATTTTATCTTATTTAATTTTTGCTTAGTTTTGTAGAAAAATACTAGCTGGTTGAGGAGAAAACAGAGCGAAAGTTTCAAAATATTGGTTTAAAAGAATGGAAAGGTATTTTTCCAAATTTAAATAACATGACAGATGCGTATCATAATATTTCTCTATTGCTGATGCAGTGACCACACTTAGCAAGTTCGTTAGTAGCCTACCCCTTACTTCCGAACATTGTCCTTATTAGGGACATCTAGACTCGTGAGAAAGGGCAAACGGCATTTCTTTTTCTTATGAAGTTTGACCTTATAGAGTCCGAATTCCCTGTGAACCAAGAACACTTCCGCATCAGGTGTCCAGTTTAGAAGGTGTCGATTCCTGCCCCTGTTGGAGTGCTCACGACCAATAGCTAGTTTATTACTTTCAGCTAATCTACCAAAACAAAGGATTACGACGCGGGATTTTGGAAGAGGTGTAGTCCCAATTTCATTCTATCCAAAGTTTCCGAAGAGAAGGGACAATTAGATCTCCACAAAACACTCGACTAATACGTCGTGTCCGACAACATTGCAATATTTTTTAATGTGTGATGTACAAGCAAAAAACATAGCAAATGTAAATGCGACAAACACTTTATTTTTTAAATAACAACCTAAGAATTTCATATTAATTGTAATAAATTAGTGTAAAAAGTAAGCCTTTGGATATCATATCTTTTATCCCAACCAAACAGCTAAGCTATGGTAAATAAGTTTCAATTTAAATGTATAAAAATCTTAACATTACCAAAAAAATGTCATTTGTACTTTTTTTAATTGTCTCTGAATGCATGGAACTCTTACTTTATTATATTGATGCTTTATTTAATAATAAGTATAATGTAATGAAAATATTTCAAAATGAATTTTAAAATAATTATTTCAAAAGCTATTGTAGATTTGCTCGTAATTTTTTTGCATCCTCGTGTATTAGCCCTCAGCTTTGCTTCTTGTAAAAGTTTTACTTTATTGACCAAATTTTCAGCATGTCCTTTGCTCATAACGTGCAGTTTTCAACCGAATCGTACAAAATTTTCGAAAATTTCCTGCAGATACAATACATTCAAGTTTGAATGTAATATTTTAAAAGCTCGCAGAATTTTTAATATTCATGTTTAATAATGTTTAACTGCGTATGCGCAATGCATAATTTTTTTTGCATTTTTATATACAAATTTTCAGGCTAGCTTATGTGAAGTTCCTAGTTTTGTAATATTAAGAATACGAAAAATGTCCGGATTTTAATCACCTGTACTTCAGTTATCCTCTAACAGAAGATAAATGATGGAGGACTTTATACAAATGAATATTTTTTAAAACTGAATCTTCGAACACTTATTGACGAAAAGTATCTTGACTAATTTACAGTTGATACTTACGCATTTTAGCTAATACAAAGGTGAACAGATGCTTTTATTTACTAATTATTAAAAAACTTAAGCTAAAAAATGTAAAATTGAGATTAAAACCTAATATCTCCTCTCTTTTTGATGGAAAATGAAGTTAATCCATTTGAAATTTGGATATATTTCTATTTCTTAACAATAAAAAAACTAGTGATTATATATAAGTTACTCTCTCAACACCTGGCTTCGAAATTATGAAAACACTAATGGATTTAAAACTTTTAGTTTTTTCCCGTTGGTATTTTTATTTAATGCATAATAAATTTTTCAAGATAATGTAATAAATTAGCTTAAAAATAATTTGTTTGTAAAAGGTGGAAACTTTAAAATGATTTTAATTCTAAGGCATTCGTTTCTTTTCGACACTTTATAATGAAAAAATTATTATTTTAAAAACTGAAAATATTAATTAAAATAAGATAAAGCAATCGATAAAATACATTTGCTTTCATTGCTTTCATATATTCATTGAATTTAAACATATCTTATATAGATAATTCAATAAATATAAGTATGACTAAAAATTTATTTTTCTATTCACGAAAAATTTGCTTAGAAATACTAACTTGATATTCAAAATCCTGTTTATCAATATAATTATTCTATAATTTAAGATGATATGAATTAATTAAAAAAACTGATTTATTCAGAATATATTAGCACAATTGATGCATTTAATTAAATTAAGTAATATTAAATTCCGCTACTTTACGTGTAAGAAAAAGAACCAAGAATTAGTTTTTTTTGCTATTTATTCAGATTGTATTAGTTACATTACTGTAAAGTTGTGAAAAACTTTTAATTTATCTTGAATATAAACACAACTAACTTATGCAAATGTAGATAACATTCCAGTAACATTAAAATACGTCGGGCCAAACTTAAGGCAAAATTCACTGTAAAAATATGCACTGTATAAAGCGATACGTAGAAAAATCAGAGATTCTATAGTGTTTCTTTTTCTGATCCATTTTTCAATAAAACAATGCTTGTCCACACACAGAAAGGGTTGCCTCCGCTACATTTCCACCCATCCGTGGCCTGCTCGATCCCCATATTTGACACCGATCGAATAAATAACGGACATAAGTTTTATTGCTTATGAGTTTGCTCAAATTAAAGACACGTTTACAGCAATTGGGGAACGAGATGTCGCATTACATTATACGGGACTTGTTTGCTTCCATGCTTGACCGTGTCACATCATACATTCAAGCTAGAAGTGGTCCTGCGGGATCTAAAACCCCCATTCATTTGTAATTTTTCATACACTAAATGATCCTTTTCAATTGATTTTGTAATCACTTACTTCAACGTTGTACTTTCGTATGTAAAATTTCGCTTCATTCTGACATCTCCTTCTTGGAGCGCAAATTTTAATGGCAATGAGTATATATATATATATATATATATATATATATATATATATATATATATATATATAATGTAATGCTCATTAAGAGTTTTCTGCTAATTAATTGAGGAAACACATCAATATTTTACTGTTTTATAATCATGGTACCTATAAACTGCAGAAAATATTCTCAATTGCTGAATTAAATGAATGAATTTTCTTATTATTTTTCTTTCGAAACAGGCACAAGTGAAATACATAGTAATAATCTAAAACAGCTTTTGGTTCAGTTTAGAACTTTGGCGCACCGTATAAAGATTTGTTCAAAACATTTGGGAAGGAGTGTTTCTACATTTTAAAATTTAAAAAAAAATGAAACATGTACCTACTTTTCTGAAACTTTCTTCTAAATTTCTTATGAGAATAATATTTTTTCTAAAACTCACTACAAGCGCTATATTTTTTTTTAAAAAAATTATCTAAACATTATAGAACATGACAGGGAATGAAATATATATATATATAAGTGAAACTTTCTTAAAAATTCCCACAATATTTCTCAAATTACTCATATTTTGTTTTTGTATTGAATTTGAGGAAACATTAATAGGGTTTTTTTTTTGCAATGTGGGAGAGTGTGTGTTAAGAAAGCTTAATTTCACTAAGGCATCGCTGTTAATTGAAATAGTTTTCCTATATTAACATGTCTATTAAGTAAGAATTAAATTTAGCTATACTATTCTGTTTAATTTTAATGCGGAATGACATGAGTTCAAATTTCTACTTTTTGACATTTACGTGAAAACGATTGCCAAAATATCAGTTATTTGACAATAATACGAACACCTTGTAAAATCTGTTTGAAAGAATATATATCCTGACAATTATACGTTCTACAAAATGGAGAAAAAGACATATAACTAGTCTCAATTTTCAAAAAATTGCCTGAAATTAGTGTTCTAAAATATTACATGCTTAAAGTTATGCATTTGAAAAAGACATTAAAATGGAAGATTTCTACTAATTTTTTTTCTTCTAAGGTCTTAAAAACCTTTTGATGATTAGTTTAGTAGGCCATATATGCGGTTACAGAACTTTAGAGAACATTTAAAATACTATCCAAAATCAGAAAAAAAGTAACTCCATACAAACCATTTTTTATATTCTATCAAATGAACTTCATTTTATGTAAATAATAAGACAAACAACCTGCATGAGGAAAAGAAAAGTAGAAAACTCCATAAGATTAACATTAAACTCAGCATTTTCTTGTGGTGTACGGACGGCAGAAAATCGTTGAAAAATAAATTAATTTTGCATTGAAAATGAAAACCTGCATTTTTTAAAGCTTTAAAATTTTGAGAAATCTATAAATATTGGACCGCATTCTGCAACACTAGCCGAATACTGGCAATAAAAGATCAATCTTTTTTTCTTTTTTCAATAATGAATGAATAATTCCGCTCTCATGACAG
>BMAW01091999.1:70955-108452 GCA_019974015.1 Nephila pilipes | reverse complement strand
ATATATATATATATATATATATATATATATATATATATATATATAATGTAATGCTCATTAAGAGTTTTCTGCTAATTAATTGAGGAAACACATCAATATTTTACTGTTTTATAATCATGGTACCTATAAACTGCAGAAAATATTCTCAATTGCTGAATTAAATGAATGAATTTTCTTATTATTTTTCTTTCGAAACAGGCACAAGTGAAATGCATAGTAATAATCTAAAACAGCTTTTGGTTCAGTTTAGAACTTTGGCGCACCGTATAAAGATTTGTTCAAAACATTTGGGAAGGAGTGTTTCTACATTTTAAAATTAAAAAAAAATGAAACATGTACCTACTTTTCTGAAACTTTCTTCTAAATGTCTTATGAGAATATTATTTTTTCTAAAACTCACTACAAGCGCTATATTTTTCTTAAAAAAATTATCTAAACATTATAGAACATGACAGGGAATGAAATATAAGTGAAACTTTCTTAAAAATACCCACAATATTTCTCAAATTACTCATATTTTGTTTTTGTATTGAATTTGAGGAAACATTAATAGGTTTTTTTTTTTTGCAATGTGGGAGAGTGTGTGTTAAGATAGCTTAATTTCACTAAGGCATCGCTGTTAATTGAAATAGTTTTCCTATATTAACATGTCTATTAAGTAAGAATTAAATTTAGCTATACTATTCTGTTTAATTTTAATGCGGAATGACATGAGTTCAAATTTCTACTTTTTGACATTTACGTGAAAACGATTGCCAAAATATCAGTTATTTCACAATAATACGAACACCTTGTAAAATCTGTTTGAAAGAATATATATCCTGACAATTACGTTCTGCAAAATGGAGAAAAAGACATATAACTAGTCTCAATTTTCAAAAAATTGCCTGAAATTAGTGTTCTAAAATATTACATGCTTAAAGTTATGCATTTGAAAAAGACATTAAAATGGAAGATTTCTACTAATTTTTTTTCTTTCTTTTTTCTTCTCAGGTTTTAAAAACATTTTGATGATTAGTTTAGTAGGCCAGATATGCGGTTACAGAACTTTAGAGAACATTTAAAATACTATCCAAAATCAGAAAAAAAGTAACTCGATACAAACTTTTTTTTATATTCTATCAAATGAACTTCATTTTATGTAAATAATAAGACAAACAACCTGCATGAGGAAAAGAAAAGTAGAAAACTCCATAAGATTAACATTAAACTCACCATTTTCTTGTGGTGTACGGACGGCAGAAAATCGTTGAAAAATAAATTAATTTTGCATTGAAAATGAAAACCTGCATTTTTTAAAGCTTTAAAATTTTGAGAAATCAATAAATATTGGGCCGCATTCTGCAACACTAGCCGAATACTGGCAATAAAAGATCAATCTTTTTTCTTTTTTCAATAATGAATGAATAATTCCGCTCTCATGACAGTATATTTTCATTAGAAATACTATGTAATGCTATATATATATGTGTGTATGTGTGTATATATATATATACATATATATATATATATATGTGTATGTGTGTACATATATATATATATATGTGTGTATGTGTGTACATATATATATATAATTATATATGTATACATATATATATATATGTATACATATATATATACATATATATTTATATATATATATATATATATATATATATACATATATATAATATGTATATACATAAATAGTAAGCCCCGTAGTACGCGGGACGGAAGTGACGTCATATTCCCTCCCCTTTTTGCGTTGGTCTTGATATACTGATAAGGTTATCATGTGTACCTACTATCTCGATAAGGGACCCCCACCTTGTTATCTTTGGGATTGTTATTTACGGAGTGATAAGCTCGTTGTGTTGATACGTAAGTTCTATTTTAGTTAAATGAATATAATTGGAATAAATAAATTAAAGTATTTTTACTCGATGCATTAAAAGTATTTTTACTGAGAATAAATTAAAAAATTTTTTTTACGAATTAGAAGAAATGTATTTTGAATAAATGATTCTTTTCCGAGCGAAGTTGTTGAATTGGATATTATTATTTTATAAACTTTTTTTTCGTTTGAATGAACAGAATGGATATATTTTAATCTGAATTAATTGGAAGATATTTTTTGATTTCTTCGCATGAGGTTTAGGAATTGAATATTTGTTTAGTACATTTTTTTTTAGTTTTGAAGGAACTGAAGGAATATCTTTTGAATAAAATAAATTTTTTTCTTATACTGTTTACGACCATATTTATTTTGCATCTATATATAAACACTTGAATGTTCATAAAATTATTTATACTTTATTAAGTATTAGCTAGATGAATTTGAAAACTTTTATATATGCGTACATAGTATGGTATCGAAATGATTATTATTTTTATAACTGAAAAGAAACTCTTTTTTAAAACAATGGGTTATTTTTTATTGTGTAATTATACATTTTTCTTAAACATTATTAATGTATATATCTTAACATTTTAATAAAATTCAAATGAATAGACTATAAGAAACACACTTTTATCTGAATAGGAAATGAAATTTACCCGCTCTTTCTTACCCATTGAGTTTAACTTGATTTTTTGAAGACTGAAACAATCGTGTTTTAGTACGAAATTATAGAAATATTCAGTAGGCCTTTTTTTCTTCTTATATGCATATATCTTTTTAACAACGTTTAGTTCGATGAATTAAATATATTCCGATTGATTTGTGTTTAGTATAAAAAAACCTTAAATTATGAAATGATTACCAGTAAGTTTATTGAAAAGATACTGTTGATATTTGAAAAAAAAATATTAAGTTAGAATATCTACGTTTCTTATCTCTCCTTTTTCTGACTGTATTTGCTTCGAAATTCTAGGAAACATCTGCGTACCGATAAATACGGTGCCGACAGTCTATCCCCCCTTATCTAGTGCATATTGTCAAAGAGGGATTTCATTTCTGAGGGTTATGTTTACTATGTGATTGTTCTGGTGAAATATCTTATCACTGATACAACAAAAGTTTACTGATTTATAGAATCGGGATTTCTAAGGGTTATGTTGTTATAACTGTGAGACTGAAATACTTGAAATATCTAAAATGTTGGGAAAGTTCTGATAAAATATCTTACCACAACGAGGGGGAGATATCTATTGATTCTTGGAAGGATTTTTCTGAGAAATACTAAACTTATTTCTGGAAAGTTCTGATATGATTTCTAATCACGGATAAACGAGTAGGAGATCAGTGATTACAAATAACCTGTGATTGGTGGAAAATGACGTAACTACTTTAACAAAAAATTTGATTGGCTGAAACATAATATGACATCATGCAATTTTTTAAATATAAGGGTCTGCACTTTCAAACCCTTTTCATTTGTGATTTTATTCCTGCTAATTTATCATTTGAGTTTATTTTTTTGCCGATTTATCAACGAGAATTTGTTCGAAATGGAGACAACTAAGAGAACTATTAGCGAAGTAAGCTCCTTTTACTTAACATATTTAGTTAATTTAAAAAATTATATTAGAATATGTTCATAGTTTATTCATTCTCATTATTTTGAAATAATACTTTTTTTTGAAAATAAGTGTATCTTTATACATTTTATGATTTGTTTCTTATTACAAGGACTTTATCAATAATTCGATTATAGAAATGAAAAAATACGTTAGAACGTTCTGTTTATTTATGTCACATTTGAAAATCAATATGTGCTTTTACTAACTGGAATTGTGTTACTTTACATAGATTCTGTTTGGAGATGAAGATATGCCGTTTGACTGCGACGAGGAAGTAAGTGAATATATTATTAAAAACTTTTTTCAATAATAAATTCACTTAAATTTTACTTTAAAGTAAAATTTATGAGTTCTTGCTTATTTTTTTTTGTACTGTTATTTAAGATTATTACTGAATGCAGTCAGGATTTCTTGGAAGCATCTCCTTTTTTTGAGAACCTACCTTCTTAGTTCTGTAATGGAATGGGGATATTATTTTTAACCTATACTTTTCTTAAAATTTAGTTTTGATTATGTATAATTTCTTTGTAACTCTTGCGAGTACAGTGCATTTTTTGTTCATATGAGTTATTTTATTTTAATCAACACTCTTTTTTTTACAGTAGGAGGATGCTATAATTTTAGAGGAAAGATCGAGATGCCGTAACAATCGATTTCAGGCCGAAGAAATCATTTTTCGGGCCCGAATCGACGAAGAAAGACTTCCTCGTGACTTAAGAGGAATCATGCTATCCACGGTTGTCAACACCGTTCGAAGACTGTTCGAGCTTTTGATTGCGAGAACAACAGTGAACCTGAATGCAACTGATCTGATCCGAATTTGTATTCCGGAAGAGAGCTTAGATAGGCCGATATCGACTACCCTTTTGCCTGTTTCTTCTCTAACGGCAGAAAAAGTACTTTCTGCTATAATGAAAGTGTTACAGTCCAAGGATACGATTCAGCTGGACAACGGGCTTACGGAGGATGTCATAACGGTGAGACAACCTATAGAAGCAGGTAGAATTCGCAAGGTGATCGACGTCAACTTAGACCGGACAACTTAGAATCAACCAAACGAATCTAGATATTAGCCATTCCCATGGCCGAAGTCGGAATGTGTTGTGCCAAGGCGGTTGTGTTTGCATTAGCACACTTGAAAAATGACAGAAAAGCTATAGAAACCCTGAGAAATCCCAGGCGACCAGCCTTACTGAAAAGGGCGATTAATCTGCATCAGTCTGCAGGTGTTCCTATGGGTCCGTGCACATTCCGAGACATAACAGTCTTCAAAAACCACTTAAATGTGCAAATAGTGGTAATATCGTCCGAAAATTTGAATCAGGTAATTTATTTTTATTTTGCTTCATGCATGATTGTAAAAAAAATTGTCACACACGTCTCATTTTTGTTTGTATTTTTACAGGTGTCTTACAAAGGCGAATGCAAACTCCAGCGCATCAATTTATGGCTGCACAACTGGCATTACGACGTTATCAAGTCGTTGAAAGGTTTTTATGCCTCGATTTTTTGTTGTGAAAATTGCGATAAGCCTTTTGAACTCTTAGATGAACATCGATGCCCAAATGTGTGCATTGTTTTCCTGAGAAAGGACTGTACGCCTGGGAAAACGCAACGGTATCAAGACTGAGACAGATTGTGCAATTCGGGCGAATGTTTTAAAATGCACAAAGCGACGAAAGGAAATCAAGAATTATCAATTTGCGATCGAGTAAGTTCCATTTCCTCCTTTGTTTCTACTACTACTTTTTTCCTACTTTGTTCGTCTTTGAATAAAATGCATTTACGAATTATTTCCCTTTTAGGTATAGCAGTGTACCAACTGTTGCAAGGTGATTAGACTGCGTGATTGTTCGAAACACCTGCACCAGTGTGGCACCACCAAGTGTCCGTCTTGCAGAAAGTTTGTTCATTTTGCTGACCATCTGTGCCATTTACCCCGCCTGACACCTCAAAAATAAAATGATAACATCATTTTTTTCGATTTCGAAACGGACCAGTCTTCAGGAGAGCACTTTGTAAATTTCGCGTTGGCACAATATGCTAACGGCGAAGAAAAAGTGTTCATTGGATACACGGCCTGCCAGGACTTTTGCGAGTTGTTGTTTTCCCCACGTCACAAGGGATTCACTGCCATTGTGCACAACATGAAAGGGTTAGTTCTTTATATATATTTTTTAAATTTAAGGAAAAAAAATTGAGAGTGTTGTGTCTAACAAACATTTTTTTTTTCCAGATTTGACGGGCAATTCTTATTAGCTTGGTTGCTGAAACAGGGCATAGCGCCGGAAGTGATACCGAATGGGTTCAAACTGATGTCCATTCGACAGCCGTCATTAAACATCAGAGTAATCGATTCGTTTAACTTTCTTCCGATGGCTCTGTCAAAACTTCCAAGTTGTTTTGGTCTCTCGGAATTAAAAAAAGAGTATTTTCCCCATCTTTTTAATATTCGCGAAAACCAAAATTACATTGGGAAGTTGCCTGATCAATCGTTTTATTGTCCTGATTCCATGTCCTCTGCCTGTCGCCATGAATTCATGTCTTGGCATGAACAATACCAAGAGGATGTTTTTGATTTCAAGACGGAAATGCTCTCCTATTGTCGGTACGTAAGCATTTTTTTATATATAGGGAGAATGTGCATTTTACAAAAAAAAGAGCATGTACATATGTATTTTCTTATTTTAGTTCTGATGTTGATATTCTCCGCCGCTGCTGTATGGCGTTCCGAGAACAAGTTATGGAGATTGCGAATGTAGATCCATTTCGGTAAGTAATTTTTTCCCCCACGTAAATGTTTTGATCTTGTGTGTGTGTGTGAATTCAGTCATTTAATGTACATGTTCTTTTGTCAGATACGCAACCATTGCATCGGCCTGCATAGCAACCTATTGGAGTAGACACATTCAGGACAATTCTATCGCCATGGTTCCAGTACACGGCTACAGTCATGGAAAGCAATTCAGCCCTGATGCGATTCGGTGGTTGGATTACTTATCCTTCACCAAAAAACTGAAAATATTTCACAGTTTGAACGGAAAAGGTGAAAAGGAAATTGGAGGAAATTTTGTAGATGGATACTGTGAAGAAAATATAACAGTTTATCAGTATCAGGTAAATATCAAATTATGTACAGAAAATATTTTTATTGTATACCCTAGCAGGTTTTTTTAATAGAAAGTTTATTTTTAGGGCTGTTTCTTCCATACACTGTATGCTTCGACGGAGACACCATGCATCCATTGAAACAGTGCACTATGAGCACCATACGGCGTCGGCCCGAGGAGAAATGTGAATATCTGAAGTCCCTTGGATATAAAGTGGTGGAAATGTGGGAGCATGAGTTCCTGCGTCTTAAAAAGGAAGATTCGAGGCTTCAAGTTTTTCTGAGGGCACACACCATTCAGGATCGTTTTAACCCAAGAGATTCTTTCTTTGGAGGACGTACCAACGCTTTAAAATTGCTTCACGAAGATAACATTAAATACGTAGATTTTACCTCCCTTTATCCATCGGTAAGTTATTTTTTTTTCTCTTCATACATTATCTGAAGAGAATTCTTTTAATATGCATAGTTATATTTTTCTTAATTTTTTTAAAGGTAAACAAGTACTGCCAGTATCCCGTCGGACACCCAGAAGTAATTACCGAAGGGTTTCAAGACGTGGATAATTACTTTGGAATAATTAAATGCAAAGTGATTCCACCTACGGATCTGTATCTACCGGTACTTCCCTACCGATCCCAAAACAAGTTAATGTTTCCTCTGTGTCGGGCATGTGCTAACGAAAAACAACAAAGCGCATGTCAACATTCGGATGACGAAAGACCCCTTATTGGCATTTGGGTCTCGGAAGAACTGAAACTGGCAAAGAAAAAAGGATACCACATCTCTCAAGTAAGTCATGAAATCATATTTTATTTATTCAATGACTTTATTCCTTTGACACTAATTTTTTTTTTTAAATTTCAGATTTACGAAGTGTATCATTTTTCAAAATCGTCTGATATTCTCTTCCGTTCATATATTGATTTGTTTTTAAAAATAAAACAAGGAAGTAATGGATGGCCAAGAGAATGCTCGTCAGATGAGGAGAAACAAGAATACATCAGTGAATACAAGAGAAAGGAAGGTATCGAATTAAATCCTTTGCATATTACGAAAATTCCAGGGAGAAGACAAGTCGCAAAATTGGCCCTCAATAGTTTTTGGGGAAGGTATAACTCTTTTTTTTACCTTTAAAGTTATTCTAATGTTTAAGTGAGATAGAATTTATTTTACCATATTTTCTATTTGCACAGGTGGGGAATGAATTTAAATAAAACGAAACTGCCGTACGTTAACAGTGTACCGGATTTCCACCGATATTTAAGTGATCCTACAAAAAACGTACGTTCATTTTAATTTAAAATAAAATAACGTTTATGCTTATAGCATGATAGCATCTAATTTTTCTATACGAATTCTTACAGATCAAAGATATTTTTCTGCCTTCGGAAGAGGTGGCTGCAATCGAATGGCAAGTCTCAGACGAATTTGTGGAACAGGATGCCTCCACTAACATTTTTATAGCAACGCTTACGACCGCCTGGGTCAAACTTAAACTCTATCATGAAATGGATAAACTGGGCAAAGACGTGTTATATCACGACACTGACAGCGTGGTTTATGCCAGTAATGGTAGAAACGACCCTCCGCTCGGAAATTTCCTCGGTGACTTCACGGACGAGCTGGAGGAAGATACAATTAAAACGTTTGTGTCTGGTAAGTGTTTTTCTTTTCGACAAAATGACATTTTATATTTCAGGAAGTTGTAGTGAAATAATGTTTTTTATTTGTGAAAAAGTTTGTAATTTTAAATTTTTTTTTCAGAGGGTCCCAAAAACTATGCATATAAAACTGATAGTGAAGTGACTTGCTGTAAGGTGAGGGGACTTCACACTAAATTTTAGGAATTCACAACTTATTAATTTCGACAGCATGCTTCATTTAGTGACATGCTTAGAAAATACATCTACTGCAGTCACCAATCCTAATAAGATCACCCAGGAACCGAAGAAAAGAAAAAGTAATAAACAAAGTGGAAAACAAACAGTACAGTTTCGTGTATGACAAACGAATCAAGATTTCTCAACACTTCCGTAGGGTTTCAAATACTCGTAAAATGATATATTTGTACATATTTTTTTTATGTTGTAACTATTTTATATATATATTTATGCTATAAATTGTAAATATATATATTTTGCAGATAATTTTTTAAAAAAATAAATTTTTATCAATAAAAACAGTTTTACTTCCCCAAATTTTTTCTTTGTAAGAAATTACATTTCTTAATAATATAAAAATTTACGTTACCAATTTATTTTGTATTCAAAATGTCATTTTGTACTTATTAACAAACGTTATGTGTAAATTTTGTTTTAATAATGAAAATGGCTTAAAATTTATTTTCTACTTTTTTTAAAAAAATTCTGCTTGAAAATTTATTTTCTATGAAAGAAATTATAATCTATTAAAGAAATTATACTCTGTTAAAAATGTTATGTTTAAAATGTACTTTTTAGCAAAAAAAATGTTTTGAATACAAAATGTTTTAAAATTTATTTTTATAAATAAAATGTTTTAAAATTTATTTTTCAATATAAAGTGCTCTAAAATTTATTTTTATATACAAAATGTTCAAAATTTATTTTTTAAATATAAAGTGTTTCAAAATTTATTTTTTAAGTATAAAATGTTCAATATTTATTTATAAATATAAAATGGATTTTTTTCTAAAATTCATAAATGTTCGAAAATTCTGCTTGTAAAAAAAATTCCCTTAAGATTTATTTTTTAAAATTAAAATGTAAAATAAATAAGTGCTTTTAAAATGTTTAAATTATTTTTTTTCCTGTATAAGAAGAATTAATTTTCTATCATTAAAATTTTTTTACTCCTTTTTTTTTTTTTGTTTTAAAAAAGGTTTTTCTATCTACTTATAAAATTTTGTCTTAAAAAGTTTCTAATATTCAAAAAACGATTAAAATTTTATTTTCTTTTTAAAAAAAAACGTTTAAAAAGTATCTTTAAGACATTACTCGAGCCGCACATGCGCCCGCCGCACACACACGCGAATCGCGAAAGCACGGGGGATAAAACTAATTTTATTTTCTTAAGTTTTTAAAATTTTAGTTCGTAAAATAAAAAGGAACACACAAACACTATATTTCCAATGTGAATTTTATTTTATTCAATAAGTAATCCATGCTTTCTTTTTGCATACATACGTTTAACCCTCTTTGGTACAATAATATTATTACTTTGATGAAATTTTTTGTTGACATTGTAATTTGTAGGCATATGCATTTCTTTTAAAGCGGCATAAAACTCTTTGAATCCTGTAGGTGCTTGTTTTCTTTTCCGAAGCAAATCTGATATTAAGATAACAATATTAGTACGAGTTAAACGTTGATATTGTAGACAATTTCTCACTCTGGGGTCCAAGATAAAATGGAATGCTTATTTCTTAAGAACTCGAGAATGTCTTTGGCAGTTTGTTGATATCGAACCGGAGCAGCTTATAAAATTTTTGTGGTTAAAATGTCTTCTCCTTCACTATTTTCCACCGTTTCTTCAAACGCTTCTTGTTGAGGATGATGAATTTTCACAGATTTTTGAAGAACTTGTAAATATTGATTCGCTGTTTCACTTTCAGATACATCTTTATTCCGAAGAATATCTTGCATTTGTTTATCTAAATCGGACAATTTATGAACTAAATCTATTCGATCTTCGGGTACTAAAATCATTTTCTTACTGAACTCCATGGATGAGAGAACCAATCAAAGTAATTGCCGCGGGTAATAGTACAGAAAGAAATCCGTCACCTCTCTGAACTAAAACCTGTCTCTTCTTATATATAAGCACTTTCCTGTCGGAAAGTTTTCTCAAACTTCTTTTATAGGGAACTAAACAATTCTTTTGATTTTTAGTCAAAGGTACATTTCCTTTCAGAACATTCAAAGCACATTCACATAAAGATTTAATTACACTATTTGGACATTTTTTTAAAAGGACACCCTTTGTTTTAGCTTTAACGATCAATTTTAAGTGTTCTAAATGCTCATGTGTACAAGACGACATATTGAAATAATATGATGTGTATTGTCGCATGCAACAGAATTTTTACAGTGCAACAGAATTTATACAGTTTCTAAAAATTTTCCATATGCTTTGACTTTATAAACGGTACAATGAGTAAAATTTTTTTCGCGTGAAAAAGGGCACAACGCGTCACAAGAAGGCAACTCGTTGACTTTCGGGCATTCAAAATCATCTAAATTGAATATTTCACGACCCGATAGAAAATGAAAGAATTTTTTCTTCTCCAATCCCTTCACATAAATATAGAGAAACATTTCCAAATATTACATCTATCACACAGCGGAAAAACGCGTAAGGTAATTCACCACTCTCCCATTTCAATTTATGTAGATTTTTGGTTACCCATGAATAAGTTAATTGTTTTTGTCTAGATAACTGATTGGAAGAATGCGGTGGTTTGAATAGCCACCTTCCGCGGAAACTGTCATCGTTGATGGCACAGACAGCAAGTTCTTTTACGATGAAAAGTTCCGAAGAAATATGAAATCCTTCGAAATCTATGACAGCAGAGGCCATGGCGTTTTCAAGACTTACTAATTATCGAGTTTGGTACACATAATATTTATCACCTGGAAAAAGACTACTGCGCAAGTGCATTGAATCGTCCGTATCGGGTTTAAGGTCAATTAAAAGGTAACTGAAGGGTTTCAAAGTAGCATCCTCGTAGACTTCTCTGAAGAATTTTGTTTTCCCAGGATATGTCTCATTTCCGTAATGTACCAAATATAATTTTATGGTAATTTTTACACCTCTTTTCGTACAAAATAAACAGCCATTTTAAATTTTCAACGTTAAAATATGGAAAGTCTCTGTACAATTTTGGAGTTTAAAAAGACCATTGCAATCCCAAAAAACACAAGTTCTCATCTGCCCTTTCAAAAGTAATAAAGTTTGCGTATCTTAGTGTGTTATAGAAAACAATTAATAAAAGCCAAATAAGTCCAAACATTAGATTTTTTATGGCCATTTGACAGCTAAATCTAGCTTTTGACGAAAAATTGAGAATGTAATGAATGGAATGTTTTTAACTCATATCAAGTGCTTAAAATTGGGGAAATTTGAGGTTACACGTATAAAGGCTTAAGATTCTTTTTATCTTTCAAATCATTAATTTTCCTTTTAAAAAATAAGTATTCTATACATTAAAATAAACTTTGCTAATACCTTGCTGATTGCAAAACTGAGTAACGTTCATTGTTATCATAATTAAAAATATATCAAGTTCATCTCAAATGCTGAAATATTTTAAACTTCATTTATGAAAATAAAGTTATTGTACACAGAGAACTATTTTCTAATGAGCTGAATTGCACCATTTTTGATCAGACTTATTACAGAAGTATTTGAATTTAACATGTCTGATAGTTTGTCATAATTTATTTTTTCTATTTCTTGAGAAAGAATAATTTCTTCAATCTATCTTTTCTATAATCTATGGTGTTAAATTTTAAATATATACAAAAGCGAGAGCTTTTTATATTAAATCCCGTATTTCTCAATGCATTCTTGTATTTTAATAAACTGTGCTCGTTAAAAGAGATTCAAAGCCTAATTAGGTATTGATTATCATGTATTTATACCTTAATAAAGTTTAGAATAATTTCTAATATAAAAGGACAAATTAAAAAAAAAGAAATTTCAAATTAAACATATGCTAAAGCTAAATATTAATGGTTAAGAACGGTAAGCAAATTATAAATATAATTTTTTTAAATCAGAAGTATTTTGGGAAGTAATGAATGCTTTTGTGAATCGAACATTTGAAAACATAAGGCTTTAAGGCAGTTATTTAGTGAGCAAAAATGAACGGAAAAGTGCGCGCAACTTAATGCGATAATATCATAAAACTATCTTCCAAAATAGGAAGATCGAACAGTCACATAACAGTTGACTTTCGTAAAATTTGCTTCGGAATTTCGAATGTCTGATTTTAATTAACATCAAAATTGTTTAGAAGGTATTTTGAAATAGGATTTGTTGTACATTATTTACAAAATGCATTGTAGCGAAAAACGTCCCGTTTGTTTGTAATTACTTATTGCATTAACATTCTACTAAATGTATTTAAAACAATTAGAAAAAACAGAAAAGCTTCGTTTTAATACGACGGTATTATTCATTTAGAATAAAGTCTTGTTCAAAGCGAAACACGCCTTATGTGTATATAACCATTATTGAAGCAAAAGTGTTTTGAAATGTTGTGTTGCCGACATTAAACTTACGACTCTTTAGTTTCAAAATTGATTGTAAAAGTAGTTTCTCTCGAGATTTTTTCATAAAAAAATTGCTTAATGTTTTTTCGAACCAATCATGTGATTCTGCAACTCTTATTTGACGCCATAGAAATATTTCACTCTTACGAGAGCATCCGATGGACAAAAAGAAAAAGATGTGAGGTGGAATAGACTTTTATAGTCTTTGAAGTTAGAACAGCGATTGTGAAATAAATTCTGAAGCACTCTACTTTTTATCCATATAATTTATTAAAATTTGAATGCCTTGTTAATTGTTATGTTACAATGAGAAAAGATTGAATCGTAAGGGATTCGGGAAGTGTCCCACCCTGAATTATGTGCCCCATTTAAAGAGCATTTTGTGAGATTTTGGGTTTCATACAAAGGGAAGTGTAAAAGTAATTATAAAAAGAAAACTCAGGCAGATAGAAGATAAGTGAATATTTTCATTTAGTATTTTATCGTTTCGCGTAATGCAGAAAGTCATTAAGGACGTAATACTATTAGCTTATACGAAAGTAACTTTACAAATTGCTTGTATTAATAATGATTAATTATTTACTATCAAAATAATTAGAGCACAATAACTGTTTATAATATTTAGAAAATACAAAGATAATATCGTAAAATGTATCGAAAAAACAGATATTAACTTCTGAATACAGTAGTACTAAGTAATGAGTTTATTACACGACTATTTATTAAAAGTCATAATATTTTAAAGAATTAGGAAATTTTAGAAGAATATTCTGCAATCCTGCACAAATAAAAATAATATTTATATAACTTTTAAAAATACATCCATAAGGTTTGGTAAAAATATACAATTGTAATAAAAAGACCAGAAAAGCAGAATGAAGTTATTAAAAAGACTTAGTGAGGAAGAAAGGTATTCCTAACCAGCCTGATGTAATTGATGGCTTGCAAGGCGTTGTTCGAGCCTGAAGTTCTTCGGGAATCATCTGCAATTTTCTTTCTCGATAGAAAATCATTGTTACCTCAATGATAGAAAATACAATTTTGCAATATTTAAAGTGACATTTTAAGTTAAAAGCAAGCAACAAGTTACGAGCGTTTCCATTATTTAACTGGTGAATGAAGGGACCAATGAAACTCTGGTTGACATATCGATCTCTTATGAGAATGAATTCGTCATCCGATCTGAGACGAAGTTTAGAGCACAATCATAGTTTATGGAATTGATTGCTTGAAATTATTCATTTGTTCTTTAAAATCGTTCCATTTTCATTCCATTACATAACAGTGTGATATATTTAATTTAATAAAACACTGCGAAAAACGGGTATGCAAAATCGAGTAGAAAGTGCTCACTTTTGAATACTTCACATACTCAAAATGGCTCCGATCCCAACGTATTCGAATTTGAGATTCGCACATACTCATTTTTAGTAACAAGCACATACTCAGAATGGCAACTTCACGTACTTACTTTTGAATACGTCACATACTCAAAATAGATCCGATCCCAACATACTCATATTTGAGACTCGCACATACTCATTTTTGTACGTACTCAAAATGGAAACTTCGCATACTCATTTTTGAATATAATCTTGTATCAATTATGAGTGTGGAATAGAAAAATGAGTGTCATGTATTCATTTGTGAATCTGTTACTGCATCAAATATGAGAATCAAACAATCCAGTGAGTATGTTTTGAATTTATTTTCCGATACTGTTGTATCGAAAATGAATTTTAAACAGAAAAATATATATCAATTAAAATTTTCAGGGAAATAAATAAGCGCTCCTTTATTTGCAAGTATCATTTTCTTCATCTTATATATTATTTTACACTTTATGAAGTTTTTGTTTCAAAACTTCCGATTCAACAATTCGGTTGAATCGAAGTTGGAGGGGGCCTGGTGAACTTTAACTTTCTTTCGGCGATAAATTGCCAATGTGGTTACCATGCAGGTTTGTTTATGGTAACCCTATAAAAGGGGATTCGACGCCATCTTTTCTCGCTTCTCATTTGAAATACCCGCCTTGGTGTCATTCTGGTACTTCATTTGCCTTCCAGGCACGACGCCATCTTTTTTTTCTCTCTTTCGGTGAGTGAGTGACTGTGAGGTTTTATGGCGCAAGAGCCAATTTCTCTCTTTCGGAAGCTCCGAGTTTGAAACACCCGCTTTGGCGCCATCTCAAAAAAATCGCCAAGGGGATCCATCAAAGTTCGATTTTACCCCAAAATTCATTCATTTACTGTAACAAAACTGTTACTTTTAGAAACAAAAATGCAACTGTTATGTGATCATAAACTGTAATTTGAGCTTATACCTCAAATTTAAATCAATTCGAGTGGTTTAATAAATCTTTAATTAACGAAAACCGATTCGATTCAAGAGTTAAATTCTTTTCAAAACAAATGTGTAAGGAATCTGAGCTATTAGTTACAGAAGCAATTCAGTTCATAAAGAATTATATTTATGTTTTTTGAAGCAATATATAGTTTGTTTCCTATATGTGCAGAAAATGGAGTTTTATTTAAAGTTCAGTCACTTAATAATGTTATTAGAAATATCTTGAAACATTATGATGAATATTAGATTTTCCATTATAAAAAACTTAACATTTTTTTCATGTATATTGTTTACATGTCTCCCCCCCCCCCCCCCCCCCATCTAATATATATTTACTTTTGAATTAACATCCTAACTAAGCTAATACCTAAAATTAATGATTCGTTGTACACAGAAAAAATAAAACCATATCATATTTTTGAAAAATTTATTCTGAATATCATACACATAGATATTGGGTATTTAAAAACAAAACATTCACATTTATGAAATGAGAATATTAAGAAAAAATTAATATTTTAACTCCTGCAGATGAAGGCATGTCGCTTAAAAATCACTTATAAACACTGCTATCTAATCCATGCTATATTCCAACTCTATCCCCATTCGTACAACATTGTTTATGTTTTAATGTAGCTTACAATGAGGTATTTAAAATATAGGAAGTTCTCATATGTAAAGGTAAACAGATTTTTTACTTTCAAATCAACAACATTTTGTCAAATTACTGAATATGAGTGAAAATACTTCTAAAAGCAATATATAGTTCTGTTAAAATCCTATACATGCAGAAAATTGAGTTTTATTGAAAGCTCAGTTTTTTAATAATAAGTTATTGGAAATATCTTGCAAACATTATGAAGAAAATTAGATTTTCCATAGTAAAAAACTTAGGTGTACAGCCTTTTTTTTTTCATCTAATATATATATTTCCTTTTGAATTTACATCATAACAAATCTTATACCTAAAATTAATGATTTGCTGTGCACAGAAAAAATAAAACTGTATCATATTTTTGAAAAATTTATTCTGAATATTATACACATAGATATCAGGCATTTAAAAACAAAACATTCAAAATTTTCAAACAAGAATATTGAAAAAAAGAGTAAAATGTTTTAACTTCTACAGATGAAGGCATGTCATTTCAAAAACCACTTATAAACACTGCTATCTAATTTATACTATAGTCCAACTCCAATTGAAAAAATAAGTTACGTTTTAATATATCTTACAATGAGGTATTTAAAATTATTAGGAAGTTCTAATATGTAAAGGTAAAAAGATTTTTTATTTCTTTCAAAACAACAACATTTTGTCAGGTTACTAACTACGAGTGAAAATGCTTTTCAAACAACACTGTTTCAAACAAATATACTATTTTTGCATTGTTATTATGTAGACAGATGTTTAATTTTTCGAAAGAGAAGCAAGTCATCTACACAACCATATAATACAGCTATATTTTTGGAATATACTTAACCATTATAGTATAAACTATTACATGTAAGAATTTCTGCTTGGTCTGTGAAACCATCCATTCTATAAAGCAGTTCTTACTGCTTTGAATTATGAACTTTGACACACTTAGATCCCAAAACATTTGTTATACAAGGAATATATGTTATACAAGTTTTTTTTTTTCTAAACACATGTTATTTTTAATTGGTGTTAATGGATTAAAATTTACTCGGACAGAGCTTGTCTCCTTATGATTATAAAAGAATGTCAATATAATAAGATTTTTTTTAGTATAATAAGACCAACACCAGAACTGAGATGAATTAGAAAGAAATTCATTTCGGCACAAGCATATTAACTTAAAGAAATGCATGAATAAAGTGGTTAAATTGTGTAAATAAAAATACAAGTATCAACATATAAAAGGGCTAGATAAAATGATTGGCCCTGTACTATGGTGAACATTTGTAAGTGTTTTTACAATTTATAATGAATTATACATATCTATAGTATTTGTGTCATGTATCGAATACAAAAGAACTTGTTTTATTTATTCAATGTGTATAAAGGTTGGAGTTCATGAAGAGAATAAAATCTGAATATACTGCACCAAATATTTATTCAAAATTTTGCAATAATTTTGGGCCACGTTATAAAAAGAAACCAAGATATGAAATGTCTATGTATAAACCTTAATTATATAAAAATCAAATTTTGAATTACAACACAAACAAGTAGTAGTTTCTAACCCCAAATCATAGGAGTTTAAATTGGATTACTTAAAAAATGTGAGACAATAGTGATGAAACACAAGACAATCACTTATAATATGATGAACAGTGAGACATAACAGGAAGGATGCCTGATTAGAATGTGAAAATTTGATTCCAAAATATACATTAAATTTGAGTTTAAATTAAAACCATATTCTTTAAAAATATATATATTCTGAAATATCTTACTCCTGTCATAAAGCATCTGAAATTTACTTCAATTCATAATAGAATTAATCAGGAATAAAAACTATTTTTGTCAACATTTTATTCTGAATGTATCATTTCTAACTTTTTGATTACCACACAGTATTATTGGAACAAAATACGGATGTACAATTCTTCGAAAATAGTAAAACCTTAACACCTTAAATACAAATATATATCTTAAAATAAGATAAAAATGCATAATAATTTCTCTGTCAATTAAAAAAAGACAGTTTCCTTACACACTTATGAAGTAAAAAAAAATGGAATTCTTGTCGAGCATCATCGCTGTATAGTTTTTGAGTGAGTGAGTCACTGCGGGAAAAAATGTAAACAAACACAGACGCGAAAATGAGTAAGCGTACATACTCATTTTAATATTCCTGTATTCTACCGCGTGTAGCGTGGCAAATACGAAATATAGTTCGAAATATTAAAGCAAACCATATTTGTTTTTGAACCCCACTTTGTAAAATACGTTGTCAGTAAATAAAAGGAACTTTTATAGTCCTTATATCTGTAATAATTTTTTGAGAATGGTGATTTCCCATTTTTTTTTGGTTTTGAATACTTGCAATGTTCACATTCGATAAAGGTATACGCTCAAATCTGATACAAACATACTCATTTCAAAATGAGTACGTCTAGGTATTCATTTTTGAGTATTTCTTTTTTCTCCGTGTAAGACAACTCATAATTTCGGACGAATCATTCATACGAATTAATAATTTTCATTATTTTTCTTTATTTAGTGTGTGACGAATTTATATTCCTATTCGCCTCTTGTGCTATAGTGAAACTCAATATACTAACACTAAGAGACAATAAGTCATCAAATATTTAATGGCTTTTATCTGCAAATCGCTCGGGGATCTGCTCCCTGAACCGATTTTATGTCCCAGGAACAAAACCTCCTTCTGCGCGAAATTACATTTAGACGGTTTCACTCTCAAACCCGTCCTCTTTAAACTCTCTAGAACAGGGCTTCTTAAACTTTTGTCATTCACGACCCCATTTATGATTGCGAGTTTCTTGACGACCCCATTCATGATTGCGAGTTTCTTGACGACCCCATACAAACCTTGACGACCCCATACATGAATCATTGTTTAGCTGCAGGTTGCACGTGTGTACGCGCGCGCATTCCTCCCTTTGATTGTGTGTGATATTTAGAGGTGGCGGTCAGAGTGGGAAGTCAGCGGCGCGCGGTTTATTCAACATGTATGATACCGACAAACGCACTAACAATGTATAGACACAGTATAATAATAGCGATCGCTTACTGCTGTCGGTGGAGATAGCTCAAAACCTTCAACAAATGCGCGTGTCTAGACGTTGCAAGTCCACTGTATTCCGCCAACTCTAGTGATGTTATAAAATGGTATATATAAATATTTGACATTAAAATCTCTCGCGACCGCAGAATTTTGCTACGCGACCCCATTTGGGGTCGCGACCCATAGTTTAAGAAGCCCTGCTCTAGAACAATGTCAATGTGTTTTACGTGATCTTTCCAATTTTGTGAAAAAATGGCAATATCGTCAATATAAGGTAAGGCAAACTGCTCCAACCTTTCCAAAACCTGGGCCATTAATTTACAAAAATAATAGGGCGCGCATACTAATCTAAACATCATATTTTTAGGTATGTAAGAACCAAATGGTGTCACAAATGCTGCGTACTTTTGAGCTCTGGGTGTAAGAGGAATTTGAAAATATCCCTTTGCCAAATCTATAACCGTAACCTTACCTTCTCCACAATCTCTTCCATATTTGATAATGGAAAGAATTCAGCTCGGGTCACCTCATTCAAGCTTTGATAGTCAACACACGGACAGGGGTCTCTATTTGGACTTTCTGCTAAAATAAGGGGTGATGTAAAATCGGACTGGCCAATTTCGATTACATCTAAATCTAATAACCGCTTAATTTCCTTCCTTAGGATGTTAATTTGTCTTGGCGACATACGATAAGGTTTGGTTTTAATTGGCTTTGCTGTAATTAATTCAATATCCATTTGCATTAGATGTGTCGTCCCGGGATTGGGGGATAATACTTCCCTATTCTTAGAAATTGTATTTTTTAGTTCATCAATTTGGTCGAGAGTTAATTTGACTTGCAATTGACTTTCCCTCAGTATTTCATGATAATCAAATTTCGTGCATTATTTTTCCGGATACGGAATTTCAGAATCTCCTTCTATTTCGTCATGGCTCAGATTACTAATTTCGTCCCAGAATTTCAGGGGCACGCACATTTGCCAAATTTCTTCGCCTCGCTTAGTTCTCGTTAACCTAATTAATTTCCTGTTATTAATCCTAGACTCTTTATCAACTCCTGATTTGGCTTTATCCCATAATACCTTGAGATCCTTGCATTTTTTCTGCTCCACTTCAAATTCGAAACCATTTATTCTTGCTAAAATTATCTCCTTTCTTCCTTTAAATGGAGGAATTTCGAATTTCTTTTCTTTCGGAAGGGGAAAAGAGTTTTAATGAGGGGGCAACTTGTCCCCGGGCGATTATTTCCTTTCCGACCTCAGTGGGGTGTATTTTCTCCGCACTTCTCGTCACTACAGCGTTAATTAATTGTATGCCCTGTTCACTAGAATCAATAAGTTCCACGGTCCGATTGCCTAACAAGTAAGGATCGTCACTGCGACCGTCAGGTTTTATCGCGGCTTTGGTATAGAACTCACCTCTTTTTGTTTCAATTTTGATTTTAGCCAGAGGTAGGCAGTGACATACATCATTTAAAGGGCTTCTCAGCCAAACGTATTCCCCTAGGAGATCAGTTTCTTTTATCTAACTCCGTGCACAGACATCTATGGATGATCCCGAGTCTCTCAAGCACACGCGATCTAAGCCACTAACTTCCAGTTTAACTTTGAATTTTTCAAATGGATCCCCAATTTCGGAGTTTACATATAAATTTGCTACAGTTTCGAAACTATTTTTCCTCAGTATTGGGCAGGATGGTTTTATATGACCTATTTCGTTGCAGTAGTAGCATATAATCCGCCTCTTGCTTTTAAATTGCCTCTCCCTTTCCCTCATTCTCTCTCTTCTAAACTGAGAGCTTTCCTGAATTACTTCATCCTTACATGAATCCTTTTTTGGTGAACCAATACCCTTGCCAACAAAGTGACTTAATTTATCATTACTATCAATTGGCTGTTTATCAAAAGATTTAAGATCCGATGTTTTTGTTGAAACTTGCTTTCTACGTACTATTTAACAGTCTCGAAATGATCTAATTTTTCAGCTAAAATTGTAGCTTCTTTGAATTCATCCCATGAATCTATGAAATGGTCAACCAACTTTATGGGGGCTCTCTTTTTTAATTGTTCAGTTAACATTAACTCTTTTAACCCGACAAAATCATCTACCTTCATCCAGGTTAACCAATTGTCCAGGTAGAACCTTAAATCAAACATTAAATCGTATCACAACGTACCTGGTCTTCGCTGATGGGATTCAAATATATCTCTAAGGGCCACAGGTGTAAGTTGGAACCGATGTAAGAGTAAATTTTTTATGCCAGAGTAATTCTTATCTTTCTCTGGTGGTTCTTTCACCACTAACTTCACGATTTCCATAGGAAGTAACGGAATCAGCTGTGAAACCCATCTTTCCTCTGCTACCTTTTCTTTTTTGGTTTGCCTCTCGAAAATTTCAAGAAATAAATTTATATCAGCATTCTTAAAATCAAATTTGGGCACCAGATCTTTTAAATTCACCCTTCTATTTACCCCCTGTCCATCTAAATCTTCTGAAGATACACTCGCCCTATCTGTGATATTAGCCAGTTTCATCCGTTCGAGGTCTAATTCCCTAATTTGTCTACGCTCTTCGAACGCCATTTTTTCTCGTTTTTCTTCTAAGACTCCCTCCATCACTGTTTTAACTATTTCCTCCTCATAAGACTCACTTTGAATAATTCTATTCATAATTTGTACTTTTGTAAAAGTGTTTTGAATTTCAATGCCCATTTCTTTCGCTATTTCTTTCATGTCACTTTTTTTCTGGCTTCAAAACATAAGCCATGATGTATAAGTAAATATAATACTTAAATCTAAACTTAAATATCACAAAAAATAATACCCACAACAATACTACAAGTGCAGTAAATTAATCACACCTTATTACAAGCAAAATTTTAAAAATAAATACCTAACATGTGATAACTGTACCCGTCAAACAATAATAAATAAATATACTAAGAGTTTAACAACATACGCAAAATAAAATAATAAATTTACACAATTATCCAATTCATTTACAAAAGAAACACATTTTTAGTCTCTTGGCAGAGTCTCGCAATTTTCTTAGCATATATTAAAACTCTACAAAATTCTACACAGAAAATATATAAAAATCTTCTGCCCCGAGAATAATCTCGAAGAAAAGACTCATTTCTCTGTCACTTGTAGAAGAAACCTAGGAGCTGATGGTCGTCACTTCTCACTTATGGAATCTTTACAACAGAACACACTTTAGTAGAACAATGATGTAGGTATCACTTTTGTAGTACAACCTGTATATTCTAGGACAACTTCTGAAATCGGCGCAACAGATCACACTTTTATAGGACAGCAAGTGTAGATTTCACTTTTGTAGTACCGCATGTATCTTCTAGAAAAACTTATGGAATTTTCACAACAGATCACACTTTTATTGGGAAGAAATTTTAGATATCACTTTTGTAGAACAACCACTGGGAATAGCACTTCTAAATTCTACTTCGTCTATTTGCATATTAAATTCAGACAAAATAGGGCATGGGTTCAGACATCTATTTATTTAGATCCCTACATTGCATTCGCTGCCACCAATTATATATTTCTACTTAGATGTAACGTAGTGACCCCAGAATGTGTGGAATGAATCGGTAACGTGAAGGTATCACACAGCTTAAGTAAAAATAATTCTTTATTTTGCAAATCTATGAATTATTTTCTAGTAAGGCGTTTTTGCCTAGTTTCTATTCGCACAAAGTCACAAACACATATAGCTAAAAATCCACTAGCTTAATATCAAATGCAGATCAATTTTAGTGCTAAAATCGCAAGAGCAGGAAATAGCTTCTAACTTCTTATTGGATCGCCTATTTCGCTCCCCGTAATGAATCTTCCTTCTCTCTTCTTTCTCTCCCTTATAAATCCTCGGGTATGGCTGTCTCACGCCCCCCTTTGACTTATTTTCATTTCTGAATGGAGTATCCCGTCACAGACAAACTCCATATTTGTCCCCCCCTCTAACACCATTCGCTCTTATCGGCCAATATCAGTTTATCCCATGTGCAAGCAGATGTCTGACGTCAAACGACATGGCCCATAAATTCACATATATATCAATGTCATGGGTCACAATACCTCACAAAGAGGATCCAACTATGTCAAACCTGTGTAGCAGAGTCAGGTGTTCATGAATATAGTTGACCCAAGCCTATGACCCCAGATTTGGCTCATTTATTGCTTTTAAGCAATAAACTTATTATTATGACTTTGAATGGGAGGTTGGGAACAAAAGCAGGAGTTCAATGCAAAAGTCTTTGACGGGGATTATCTATAGGCTAAGTTACAGTAGAATTCTTGACCCCATCTTCGACTATAGAGCAACTATCAGACGCTAGAGTCACTCGACTTCTATCATGTGTCTCAAGCTTAGCTTATATACTTCCTATCTTCCTTGCTTCACTTTATTTCTACCTGCCTCTAATTTAAATATTCACAGTTATTTTTTGGTTGGGACAAAGTTGTTTAGAGAAAGCTATAGAAAGCAGATATGCCACGAACGGAATTCACTAACGAGCTTAGAAATGTTAACACACATGAACAAGTATACTACAATATGAAAAATAATCAATAAGGTTATCCATTTCCACTGGTTTTGCTAATATCTCCAAAAAATTGACAATAATACAGAAATTTACACTATCGAAGAACTTCATAATATGAAAATTAAAATCTAATCACTCCGGAGAAAAAATTAGATAAAGCACAAGGTTTCTGTTCGCAATTTGAAATTCTGCGCCTTTCACCCAAAATATATTCAATGTGGAGAAACCCATCTTACTAAAAGCTGTCAATAGTTCATAACAGCAACTGCAAAATGATGTTATTGTTGCAAAAACCCACCTGTAAAATAAATAGGCTTCTCAAACTTTCCACTCTGCCCATAGTCATAGCTTGGTAAAAAAAAAAAGAAAATGTGTGCATCGGAACAGACAAGGTAATAAAACAATCTTACAAATGCAGCTCCAATAGAACGCTTTTGCTCTAATTCCGACTCAAACATCCCATTCAAACTCCCCCACAAATGTGCATGCTTCCACTTCTCATCCGTATCCTTCACGGCAAAGTAAACAACCTTCTAGAATAGCTGACGCATTATAAAAACTTAAAATTACAAAGTTAAAGAAATTTTTATACCTTTTTGGACAAGGAGCCATTAGGTGATTTTAAGTAGCCGATTAGCAGATCTTTGAAATCTCGCCAATCGCGTTAACTCCGCAGAGTGCTAAATGAAAGAATGCTAAAAAGTATGACTTATCTATATTGTCTGAGGATGCGATAAATGTTTTGAAAACTTTATAAACACCAATTTAAAGAATTTAATTTCATTCACTTCTTTTTAAAGTAAATAGATGAAATACATATTATTGCTTTTATACTAATTTCCTGCAATTTCGACTGTAATCAGGTTATAACAATATAGTCTCACAAAATTAAACCATCTGTTGATTAAACCATTGACTCAAAATGAATTTTAAAAGTGTTTTCTTTTGCTCAACAAGAATGAAAATTATGACAGAATATTTTAACGAGAAGGGATTTAAATAATTACTCTAGCTTAGCGTGTTTTTTTAGTATCATTGTCTAAGATCTCTTAAAATTCCATCTGAAGTTTTTAAAAATAATTTTAACGAAACTAAAAGACAAAATCAGGAACTCAAAAAGTTAGTAGCATTTATAATAAAACTTAACAACGTAATTAAAAATGGCATATTAGAGCTCCCCAGAGCTAAATGGAAGAATGTGAAAAATATTCGACTAACATATTTTGCAGGTAAATCCCAAAAATATCTTAAGAACTTAATCATTATCGTTTTCACGAATTTAGATGTAAATATTTCGACAAATATTCCTGACTCCAAAATATTAATTTTCAGCAAACATGTTAAAAAATCATTACCATTTAGGAAATGTCCCACACAGGGACGAAGAATGTTATCAACATGACATTGACACGTTAAAATTCCGCTTACCATAATCAGAGAGGACCAGCTATCTTGGACTATAGCTTCCCAAACAACTACACCTGTTGCGCAAGCAGGGTATTACAAGTTATTTAAATTAAACTTTTTTTTTATCATTTTGAGAAATATAACAAAATGAAAACTACTATTTCTGGAAGCCTAAAATACGAAATTTTAATTTAGTTACTGTGATGCATTGAATTAATTTGTTTATTCCAACAAAAACTTAATTTTGTTTATTTTTTTTTTCAAAGTGAATTACGCACCTCAAAAAATTAAAGTATTAATGGCACTGGAATAACTATTAGTAAAACATTGCTATCTAAGCTGTATTCCAAATAATTTAAATTGTGTTGTACGCAATATATTCATATTTTAATTTATATCGTAACGCCTTGTAAAAATCATGAAAGGAAATTTCCAACTGCTTAATAATATTCATTGTCTTCATATGAAAGAAACAATACACAAAAACATTGCTTCAATCAAATGTAATTTTCTCTTTGAGAGTATTGGCATATGAAGAAGAATAAAAATTATAAAGAAAAATAACTAAATATTGGTGGCAAAAAACTTAAAATAAATTTCTATCTTTCGAGGTCAACGCTATTTGGACTTTAAAATGAGTAATTATCGCAAATGTACGTTATGTTTGAAATAAATGTTATTTTTGTTATACAAATGTAATTATAAATATACATTATATTTTTAAATTTTTACTAAATAAATATATTATCAAAAGATTATATACATCAGTTAATATTTATGCACTTCCCTCGTATCGTCTTACAATCTTCAAAATTATTTCACATTTCCAATAAAGAAAACTGAACTCAATCCTGTGGAAATACTTTTCAAATTTGTTAAAATATTATCATGTCGAAACCAAATAATTGATGTTATAAACTGATAATTACAGAAAAATAAAATATTTATAATCACTGTATGTTTTTCTGACTACTCACCACTTGTTATATTTTTTCCCTTCAGAGACTTGGTTTCCTTTAGGCAAGTAGGGACATTACGACGCCGATTATTTGTGATATTTTTATTTCTCTTGGATTTTACCGTATTTGGTAAGCATGGTAGACGCATCCCCAGAATACCCTAGATATCCTTCTATATTTTCTATAAATAATATAGAAGGAATCTAGGGTATTCCACATCTGGCTCTTGCGCCATTAAACACTACCTTCACATCACATCCCAGTGTTTTTTTATACTTTGCTTCATAGTCTTACATTCATAAGTCAAAACATGATTTGTACAATTGTAACACATCAATCAATAACTCCCGAGACTAACATTGAAAACAACATTTTTTTTGCATAATTTTTTTTTATTCATCAACATAACACCTTTTGTTAATCACCTTTTAGGGTGATACAATCGTTCCAACGCTTTTCCAAATCTTTTTTTTTTCCCGCAAGAAATCTTTTTTGTTGCGAGTAAATAGCGATAAACAGCTTTCTGAATCATCGACTCGTTGCTGTTTTTGTTCCATCGAAAGCAATCGCGGCACCCACTTGGAAAAAACCTTTTTCATGCTCAATTTTTCATGAAGGATAGTAAATACACTTCCATATGATATCTGTGTCATCTCAGCAATCTCACGGAGCTTCACTTTACGATCTTTCATTATAATTTTTGTCACTTCACTCACATTTTCCGGTGTAACGGCTTCCACAGGTCTACCCGAGCGTTCCGCGTCATTTGTGTCGGTACGACCACTTTTAAACTCGGCAAACCACCGACAAATCATTGCTTTTGATGGACAAGAGTCCGGGTAACATTTTTCAATCCATTGTTTCACTTGCACGGTGTTTTTACCCATTAAAAAACAATGTTTTATCAGAACACGAAACTCGGTTTTTTCCATTTTTTAAACAAACTACAAAACGACTTTACTCCAACCTCGATAACTCAGCTGTTTCTGGTCCGATCGACTTACAATTTTGACACGTTTCAAGCAAAGGTTAGTACTCTAGAAAGACTTGGTTACTGGTTTACTACGAGCGCCATCTCTGGGTTAGTCTCGGGAGTTATTGATTGATGTGTTAGTTTTATTGCAAATGATTACTGTAACAAATACTGTATATAACCATAAATGATTAATTCAGTAATGTAGAAAAAACCCCAGCTCATATCTAATTTTTAAGTAACTGATGTACGAAAGGGTATCGCGTAAAATTCTAATTAAATTAATCGATAACTATATGATGTAATTATGTAATCAGTGCAGAACATTACAGTTTAGGTGTGGTTTCATTTGCTTTTTTTAATTATTATTAAACATTAAAATAAGACATTTTCGATTTTCTGCCCAAGTCCTCGAATAACTATGTAACGTAATAAAAGCCATAGTTTAGGGGCAATACATTCTACACATATTCACTCAGAATTAGAATTAATTAAAAAAAATATCTATTGCAGTTGCACTTAACACAACACCAATCTAACATACATAAAACAGTATTACAATAATAACGTTGAATATTTTTTTTTTGTTTAACGGATGTTTTTTCTCTTTCCCCCATATTATAACGAGACATAAGTTTTCTCTATTTTTCATTTGAATTAGAAAACAACATTAACGAAGATATTCTGATTCCTTTGGAGGATTTGAAAGATTGAAAATTAATTTTCTAAATATGCATATGATGTCTTAAAATTGAAAAAAACATATATACATAATTTTCAATTGTGGAAGTCTTTCAAATTTCATCACTTTTCTGAAAAGTGGTGGAGAAAATAAAACTAATATTTTTGATATTCTTGCACTGTAAAAAATTCTCGCACTTGAATTTAAGAGCCTTGCCTTGTGTATAAACTGTGTCTTATGTTAACCAATATTGCTAATTATATAAAAATGTAGAGAATAGGAAATGATGTGATAAAGAAAAAAGAAGTTTTGAATTGCTGAGAGGAGATTGAGAAGGTTAGTATAATAAGAGAGGACACATAATATTAGTATAGAAGAGATACGAGATTATCGAAAAGCTAAAATGGGACTTAGACTATGTTTATAGTTATTATTTTTTACTCAAATCCAATTTTGTTACAATTGAGATTGTTTGAATTTCCATCTATAAACTTGGGATGAGGTTGTGAACTGAGTTACCTGTCCACATTCATAGTAATAGTGGTCATTTTATAACACGAAAACAACTATTTTGATTTTGCTTAGCTAACTCTTTCTTGGTTGAACATTCATTGAGCTCCGATACGAGGAGAAGTAGCGATACGAGGAGAAGTAGCGATACGAGAAGTAGCGATACGAAGCGATCTCAAGTAGCGGTACGAGGGGAAGGCACGAATGCGCTCACCATTATCCACCCTAAATTCGGATCCAGAGTTGGAATGATAATTCGGCCAATTAAGTTTTTCTATAGTTTTTGTAAAATGAAGAAACATGAAGAATGGCTTATGTATAACTACAATATAGTAATTGTAGTTATAATATTAAAATTAATTGTTTTTATGTGTTGCAGAAGCAAAATAAGCATCTTTGTGAAAATATTTTTCACTTATTCATTATATTCTTATATAATTACTAGTTCCCGAAACCTAATATCGAAGCATGTAAGTGTTAACTGCCTTTTACAAGGTGTGAGAATTGTCCCAGAGCTATTCACACTATATCAGTTCTAAATTTCTATGGCGTTCTTCCTGCACCATGTTCGAGAAAAAAACGGCTTTTGTATACTAAGGATTCCATCAAGGATCACGTGTTCAACCAACATTTGATTACATAGTGCTAAGTCACTCTGAATAATGAAATGACAATTTAAAAATTTAATGAAAAACATGCCATTATGAAACAATGATTGCAGTTTCAAATCACACACAGAAAAAAACAATAACTTATTTCAAAACAGAATAGTGATTATAGAAAGCGAGAAGCTGGAATTCTTGGTTAATTCCCTGTTTTCCGCCTTAGTAGGGTGAAGGGGCTTCCACTTCTTCTTGATACTATAACCCCTTTCCTTTGATGGTTCGAGAATAAGTGGTAATCAGTTCTAGAGGTTTTCGTTGTATTTCTGCTGTGCGCAGATCAGCAGTTTTGTGAATTCGAACCATGAATTTTATTTGAATTCGAATGGTTAGAACCAACTTTTTAATTCTCGAAAGTAGAGGAAGAGAGAAGAGTTAGTTCTAGTACCAGATTTTTGAAATTACGAATTTCTTAAACACGTCTTTGTAACTTTTGATTCTTGTTTTATTCCTGCTCTTTTCCAGATTTTTTTTGACAAACACTTTTTGTATTGTTTTAATTTAACTATTTCTTTTGCTCGTTTTCTTTCTTTTTCGTTGTTTCATTTTATCATTAAGCGTAGTAAATTTCTTAAATCAAAATCCAATGAGGTCCTAATCTCGTGCATTTAATCCAATCCAAGTGTACCTACTCCAATCAGTCGATCATGAAAATATTTCAGAATAAATTTCAGAAATTTAAGAGATTTTTATGGGCAGAGAGAGAAATCAAAACTTTTTCTCGTAAACAAAGTACTGTGCTGAAGAATGGTTTGTTCATCTACAAACTGTATTTCCACCCAATTACCACATACGCCTGTCAAATTTGTGGTGTGGCAGCTGAAACAAACATTGCTTTTTTACATTTGAAAAAAAAAAAATATTTGTCTTTCTCGCTCAAGTCTCATTTTCCATGAAACGCTCACCAACGAACTCAAAATTCAACCGATTGCATAACACATCAGCAAGCGAGCTTTTTTAAGACAGAAATGGTTCCCATGGCAACCTGAGGAGACCCATTCGCAACAGTGTTTCTCCAAGCATTCTGGAGGAGCAGCCAACTTTCCCTCTCATCTAATGAAGAAAGCGACTCTGGGTTTTGATCTCTCTTTCCCCTACTGTAAACTCTGAGTCGAATTTTTCTCGTACCCTTTTTGCCACTTTTCCTCTACTTCATCATTGCACACTCAAGCCAAGAAAGCACAGTACTAATTTATTTTGACAGCTTAAAATCTATACATTACCAATTACTTTGTATTGGTAATATATACATTGTTAATGGAAATTTCGAGTAAATTCGAGGACGTGATTGGATGCATAAGGTTAAATTAAAATCGTTACACATTTTCATGTATGAAAAAATTCCTCTAATCAAATATGCGAAGTGAATGTAAAATTTAGGGAACTTTTATCGGAATATTCTAATGTCTTTTACGGGCCACCAGGTACTTTAAATAATTATGAAACAGATTTAGATTTAAAGGAGAGCACATGACCAATATTCTTTAATTGAAAGAACGTATAGAAATTGATTTGTTCATATTAGGATCATTTGGAGTTGTTTTGAAAACTAATTATTTGGAATGTGAGCTACATTCCCATCGTACCAGTTGTAAAACCGAATGGAAAATTTTAAATAGGTGGTGATAATGAGGTCACGCTCAAAAATCATCTCAAAATAGATGAATTTCCAACGTCCAATTTTGAAGAAAATCTTACAAAATTTGGATGCGTGAGATATTTTTCTGAATTGGATGAAAAGGTGTTTTCATGCACATTAACGCTTCCAAAAAGTGAGCAAAATGTTTGCAAATTACACTACATGAGGATTGCGTAACATCCACAGAATATTGTCCGGCATTTCTGGAATAACTGCTTTTGTCATAAATGCTAAGAATTCTTACTTTGTTCTATTGAAGGATCACCCAATTTTTGCGATGATATTACTATTGATTCCGAAAATTTAAATACTCACTTAATACGGTTAAAACAATTTTCTGTAATTTGCTCTATAAATGGTATTGAATTAAACAGAGGCACAAATGTCAATTTCTTGAAGATGTATCCTTTTTAGGATATAAACTGAAGTGGAGGGTTTACATGAAACTAATGGAAAATATAAGTGTTCTTACGATTACTAAATAATAAAAGAAGGATCAAAAAGAGAGAAAAATAGCTTGGTTACTTTCACAGAGGAGAATCGTTAGGGCACTCTTTCCCCATATTTACCAAAAACAGTAATTTCCATTGGAAAGAAAAAGATCATTAGGATGCCTTGTGGTTGTGATTGCCATGATGCCCGTATGTATCTAAAGAAGATAAGCCCCTGAGGACTAAATACTTCAACGAGATCTAATAGGAATAGAAAATGAGTTTTGTAAAAACTTTGGAGACTATACTAGCCTCATATTGGGTTTTTTGAAGAGTATTATGGTTGTTTCACTAAAAAAAGATTGTGGTGGCCGCGGTAGCCTAGTGGTAAAGGTATCGGACTCGTGGCCGGCGGTTTTTGTTGAGTCGTTGGTTCGAGCCTTGCTGCCACTAAATACCCACCGTGTAGCCGGGGCTAAAGCATATTAAATCTGTAGGGGCCCCATGTCCTCCCGTTGACATAGTGTGGAAATTAGGAGAAGAGGTGTCAGATAAGGTATCATCCTCGTCTTTTGATCGAGGCTCAAAATGACCAGGTTCGTCACCAATAGCCCTACTGTTACTTCCAGTGCGACGTCAATTAAACCTAACCAAAAAAGTTTGCAAACAAATGTTTGGGCAGAATTGCATTTGGATTACATTGAATTAGTCAAAATGAAAGCACTCAGACGCAATTGCTCGTATTGGATTAATATGAAACATGTTTGATAAGGAATCGTCCTGCATGTTTGGGCCTTTCGAAGCAACCACGCAAAGTTTAGGCTCATTCTTGGGAATATCCGAGTAATGCTGGGCCACATTTGCATATTGACAATGCTAGTCTGTTTGGAGCACATTATTATTATTATTATTTTTGATCGAGGACAGTTATTCTAAATGGTTGAGGGTATATCTTTTACAGAGTTAATTACATCTTTAACTACAATAGAAAGTTACAGGAAACGATAATCAGCGAGTTTTATGGATTTAATTAAACTCTTTATTATATTGATTGGTATTATCAAACAAATTGATGCATATTGTACAAAACAATACATTTTCCATGCTCATTATATAAATTAAGAGAATTTTTTTGTGATCCTCTGTTGATTTCTATTGGTATATGTTACTTCATAAAAAGAAAGATAAAAATATTGTTTTCGCAAAACTCAAATTGTTTCATTCAAAGCGTGTTGCGATACTCGTTTCCTGTTGATGGTGCAGGAAATAGAATTAGTCCTTGCGTCATAAACCTATATTCATGCATGCTGTACTGTTTGAAAATAATTTATTATGTTATTAAGAAATAGGTAAATTCTGATTTAAAGTTAAAAATATTTAATATGATTATGTACAGCTAATTTACAGAAGTATGATAATAGGAGGTACCAAGATGTCAGTCTGGACGGGGAACCAAGCAGGGACTGACGCTCTTTGAGGATCATGGACTTCCAACTAATTCCTTCATAAGACCCCAACTGTTGACATGTTGGAGATCATATGTCGCTCAGGCAGTACAGATGCATGAGTGCCAAATATGGTTGATCGAACAACAAACATTAAAGAAGGCCGAGGAATATGGATATGCCACAGACGTTACAATGCTAATAGCGAAGTCTGCATTCGACCCTCGTCGGCAGAAATCCTGCGAACTGTATTTATTTTGGAGAACTTGCGAAGAAGCAAAGCTAGCTTGTGATGAGGCATATATATATATATATATATATATATATACCACTTGCAAAGCTTGCAATTATAGATAGATTTTCATCTTCCTGTTGTCTTGCTTTGCACCCTATTAACTTTAATTGTAGTCAGTGTTAAAACAGTTGTTAAGAGAAAATTATTTTATGTTTTGATAATAATAATTTTTGCTAAACACTTAAATATAATACATAATTAATTAATTTATAATAATTGATTTAACTTTATTATCAGTATTAATTTATAATATTATATTTTATTCAAAGTTTAGATATTTCAAATCAAAATAAATTCACACAAACATGCAAAACTCATTAAAAACTGACTTTCTCTTCAACCCTTCATCTCGAACAATTCAACGTAGCAGAAGTAATAGTTATTATTAATTTGTTGTTTTTCATAGCTAACAGCATACACTAAAATAAAATGGATAATTTAGTTTTTATTCCAACTTAATATAAAAAAAAATATTAATAAAATTCACAATGGCTTCTGAAATTATTATACAGCATGTTTCGAGGCTATAAAAAAGGTCTGTCTTACCTAGAAAAAAAGTAAGCAAAGAGTAAATCCTTTAATAACTAAGAAGATTACTATTCGTTCCATTAAAAGATTGCTTCGTTCTTGAATGGGATTCGTAAAAATGTAATGTAATACAAAAATGCTGCAACATTTGCGCAACGGTCCATTGTCAAAAGCTAAATCGCAAAATAATTTAATTTATTTTTTCAAAAATATATCATTCATCTTCTCTCTTACACCATTTGCCAAATATTAATTCTACATGATATTATGTGTTCGATAATCGACTCATGTCGAATTTCTGTACTGCCTTTTCTCCAAGCATGCACTGGAGATATTGTTTGCATATAGTTCGATTGAATTTTTTTTAGCCATTGTACCTGTCAGATCTTACAGATTTTATAGTTTACTTCGATAAGTCTCAAAGGCAACTTTACTATCTTCGTTTGAAGATGACTAAGGAAAATAAAAGAACACTACATGTTCTAATACCAGTCAATTTTGTTTTAAATACTCAGCATGTTATCCTTGTGTATGTAGGTGCTGTTCCAAGAATTCTAAGATGAAGTAGTGTTTTTATTTGCTATTAACAAATTTTTTCAATGTAGATTACTCAACGGCTTTTGTTAAAAATAAAAAACACAATAAAACACATTTCTTGAATAAGTATTGTTATATTTTCGCTTTTCCTTTTCGTACGAAATTTACTAATTGTTTCTTTATTTTTAGTAAGGTGAGATGACAGCTCACTATAACTCGATACCTTCACCCTAAATTGTTTTCAAAATCAGGGGGCTGAAGTAGAAAATAAAAAAATAACTGCTTCGCCGGCATTTTATAGGACTAGACTTAACGACCATTTTAACAACCGATGTTATTATTAAAAAATTACAACAGTTATTTTACAAGATAAAAAAATATAATAAACAAAGCTGCCTTAGCGTATTACTAATTGTGATTTATTCACAAGGCTTACAGGCATCTGTACAAACGTGTCTGTTAATACTCTTATCTATTTGGAAGAAAATATCTTCCTCAGGAAATTGATTTTGTGCTTTCTGTTTTGCTGTCTAATCAGGAACGGGCGTCACTTCATGTACAGATTAATCCAAAGTCATTGAAACGTTACTTTTACGCACAGAGACATGGTTTCTCAATGCCTTTATCAGAGGATATGCCGCCGGGTGCTCGTGTTGCGTGCGTGTTTCTCAATATTTCTCTTGATAAACAACACCTTAAATACCAATAAGATTTTGGGTATTAACAGAGCAGTAATACATGAATGTAAAACTTATTGACAAATTTATTTTTGTTAGCTGTAAAATTCCATCATTGCATGTATTTGCACGAACTGTTTTTTTTATACATCGCATTACACTAGGAGTTCGCGATCCAATCCATTAAACTACTAACCTGCTATCATAATCCTTGGTTATTGTGATTTCAGATATCAATATCTTCAAATTCCTTCATCCATACTTTGTTCTGCACTGCAAGAAGGGCGCTCACAGGTGGAGGTTTTCAGGTATTGTTTGAAGCCTTGCCACTAAATGTTGCCATGAAGCCGGGAGTATGCATTTAAAACGGTAAAAGGCTAAATGTCCTCCCCATTGGATGTGTAGGAGTTGCGAGAGAGTACCAGCTCATTCACCTCGTCATTTAGACAGATTTAGCTACAAGGCCGTCTGCAAAACTCTTCATTGTTGCTCTACGAAATTATCGTTCAAACCAACAAGGCAAATCTTCTTTTGAGGAGTGCGGATGTCTTGAACAGACAAATCGTCAAAACCTGTTCTCTTGCAATTTCTGCTAATTATCCGTGCATTCCACTATCACCATTAAATTTTTACTTTCAATTGCTTTCAGCCCATTCTCCCTGCAACCCGTAGTAATAGTGGTTTTTTCCCTTATCTCAAATGTCTGTAATGGATGAGTGGTACAGTAGTCCATGCTATAAAACCATCCGGAGTTACTCAAGAAATGTTCCCGATTCTCCAAACTGACGAAAAATACCAAGAACTACATATGTTATTTTTTGGGGTTGCCTATAGTAGTATTTGAAAAGAGAATTTAAAAGGGCTTTAAAAGCTACATTTTAAAATGAATATAATCAGGTTCATCTCCAATCGCTGAGGCATTGCGAGTATATATGCTGCCAGTACCATATATAATATACATACATATATATGTAGCTACCATATATATACTTAATATATACACATATATATGCCTCTTGCTTATATATATATATATATATATATATATATATATATATATATATATATATATATACATATATACATATATAATATATGCATATAGCGCCGGCGCGCGCGCGCGCGCGCGCGCATGTATATATATATACATAACACATGGATCAATACGTCCGGAACTAACGGCCCAGAAACAGCATTTTTTTTGCAAAATTTTTTTTTATTCATCAACATAACACCTTTTGTTAATCGCAGCGCAGGGTGATACAATCGTTAACAGCACTTTCCAAATCTCCCCAATTTTTTGTTTTCTTTTTTTTTTTTTTTCACTTAAAGAAATCTTTTTTGTGCGAGTAAATAGCGATAAACAGCTTTCTGAATCATCGACTCGTTGCTGTTTGAACCATCGAAAAGCAATCGCTTAACGCGGCACCAACAGAAATAACCTTTTTCATGGTCAATTTTCATGCAGGATAGTAAATCCACTTCGCCTGATATCATGTCATCTCAGCAATCTCACGAATACTTTACGATCTTTCATTATAATTTTGTCACTTCATACATTTTCCGGTGTAATAAACTACAGGTCTACCCAGGCGTTCCGCGTCATTTGGCATCCAGTACGACCACGTTTAAACTCGGCAAAACCACCGACAAATCGTTTGCTTTTGATTAAGAGTCCGGGTAACATTTTCAATCCGTTGTTTCGCTTGCACGGTGTTTTTTGCCCGGTAAAACAGTTTTTTATCAGAACACGAAACTCGGTTTTTTTCCACGTTTTTTCAAACAAACTACAAAACTGACTTTACTCAACCTCGATAACTCAGCTGTTTCTGGTCCGATCGACTTAAAATTTTGACACCTTTCAAGCAAAGGTTCGTACTCCTAGAAAGACCTGTTTACTAGTTTTACTACAGTACCATCTCTGGATTAGTCTCGGTTATTGATTGATGTGTTATAACATATATATATGTATATATATATATATATATATATATATATATATATACATATGTATATATATACATATAAATATACATAATATATACATATGTATATAATATATACATATGTATATAATGTTATATTATATATATATCTAATATATACATATATATATATAATATATACATATGTCATATAACACATATTATATATATATATATATATTTAAAATGTATGTACTTCAAATCAATGAAATAATTATTAAAACACATAAAAATAAAGAGAACAGATTGATCCGTCCTGAAGAAAACACTTTTTTAGAAACGCATTGCAATATAAATGAATAAAATTAATGAATAAAAATCAGAAATTCAAATTTGAAACAAAATGAATACTTAAAAATACCGAGACAAAACAAAACATGCTCATTCAGACTGGGGACTAGTTGTAGGATTAAACATGTTCATGAACATACCCTCCCCAATGCACCTTGTGCAGCAAAACTGGATTGCTCCCAAATAGATTGTAATAAAGAAAAGTACAAAAAAAAAATAAAAAGAAATAAAAAAAGGCATGTATCCCAATTACATTTTTTAAAATCAATCTTTTCCACTTAAAACCTTTCATCTAAAACTTTCCATTTATGTTAAGAAATACATATATAAATACACCTCATATATATATATATATATATATATATATATAGATATATTAGCAGTTAGTAAGTTTTACGATGAATTATATTGTAGTAAACTATTCAATACAGTCAAATTATTATGGAATAAAATTCAAAAACTTTGAAACCAATATAAAATCTCACGGGATTGAGATTTGAACCTAATTCAAATTATATAATATAGAGATTGTTAAAAATTTTCAGTGGATTAATATTAAGCACAAATCAACATACATTTTTGAATTTTATATTTCATTCATCATATTCAAGTATGTTTTCAATAAATGGAGTAATTTACAGAGTTCTTAGTTGATAACGTGTAACATTTTTTTAAATGAGATAGGTAGCGTAGATAATTTAATATTTTTAATAATTATATTCATCATTTTGGAATTATAAAAATATTCAATTTTAAATTAATTCAAAACTAATCAGGTGCACAACCGATTAGCTGTGAATCCTGTCTCTTGCTAACACAAATAGATTCGATGGTTTTCCCACGTGACATGCTATATATAATTGCTCGTGGAAAAACATGAATTTTCAAATCTAAGCCACAAATAGACATTGTTTGGTCCAAGAGACTTACTTATGGGTCATGGCGAAAGCTAACCGAATTGGAAACTGAAGCATTTTGAAA
>BMAW01091999.1:36918-70343 GCA_019974015.1 Nephila pilipes | reverse complement strand
GGTATCACAGATTCTGACGGCATCATTGGAATGCGTGGCAACAGGACCACTTCTCTTGTAAACTTTTCAGTGAAAATGATTGCTTCAAGAATATTTCCGGTGATCTTTTTGATGACCAAACGTGTACCATTGCATAATCGAAGTGGATTCAAAATACGTAGAAGAATAATAGGTAAACAAGTCTTCAACCGAAGATTATGTGGTGGCATTCCGGGCATATTCAGAAAATTTAAAAATTCAATTGGAAAATTTACACTTTCGTTTTCATTAACAACAGTGTCGATTGATTTATTTAAAAGACACCAGATTACTTGGCAACAACTGTTGTATCAGGAAATTGATTTTGTCAACATCAACATTTTTGTCTGCAAAAATAGCCCGGTTACTGAGCTAGTTATGATTCAAGTGATTATTCTGTATGTCCGGGAAGAGACTCTCCATTAATTCATTTCTTGCCTGAACAACAGCGTGCCTCTCTTAAAATTATAACCCTGAAAATTAAATATTTATAGGAAGTCGTACTTTTAACATACAAAAAAAAACCGTAAACATTTTAGATAATTTATGACTTTTATTAACAATAAAATGAAAAATAACAGATTTACTACAATAGGAGAGGTTAAATTCCTGAATTTATTTTCATAGAGTATCCTACACAAATTTCATAACATTACATGCATAACTTGTTTCAATTTGATGTTTTGAGCTGAAGCAAAACATGAAAATCTTGATGTTGAGAAAAAGCTAAAAATACATTTCAACCCCAAAACTTACCAAATTAATTAAAAATTTAACATTAAAAGACCCTTGATTTGTGAACTTTACTATTTGTATTACTTATATAAGTTATTTTTTTCTTCTTGGTGGCCTTTAAAACTTTCCTACGCTTCCATGCAACAGGTGTTGTATGGCGCATAGAGTCCCGGATTAAATTATTATCCAATTTTTCATATTCCTTTGCAGTGAAGTAGTCTGGATTTTCAATGTATAACTTATTTATGACTTTTAAGCAGCCTTGATATTTTTCAGTTAAATTGTAAAATTGCATCATATCCACCCAATTTCACAGTTTTCAAACAAACAAAAATTTACTTTGGTACTACTTATTGTATTACACATAGTCAGTCACTTTAAAAGATTCATGATTTGACGAAAATAAATCAAAGAGTGGTAGTCGGGCATATACCGAAGTTGAGCCTAAATGAAACATAAAGTTTCATTTCTAGTAGTAGAATGCTACTCCCGGTTCTAAGAAAATGACACAAACTATTATTAAAATGCTTATAATTCCATGGTCTGAGTAAGATAAAAATAAAATTGAAACTATTCTAGAACGATACGAAATCAAGCTTAATAAAAGACTGTAAACAAAAAAAATCGCCTTTTTCACCGAAAAATGCGTTCTAAATGTAGGCTGATACCCTAAATTAGGATGTTTTCAATAATGTAAGAAATGTATTGAATTATTGAATTAGTATGTACTAATTTTAAAATTCATGTATTCTTCCACGTGTAGCGTGGTAAATACGAAATATAGTTCGAAATATTTAAGAGAACCATATTTTTTTTTTGAACTCCAATTTTTAAAATTCGTAGCCAGTATATAAAAGGAACTTTTGTAGTTTTTAATATCTATAATAATTTTTGGAGAGTGTTTATTTACATTCTTTTTGGTTTTGAATACATGCAATATTTTACATTCGATAAAGACATGCTTTCAAATCTAATACAAACATATTCATTTCAAAATGAGTACGTCTGGATAACCAGTTTCTTTGTAAAATCATATTTTGACAAATCCTGAGCAAACATATATTAAGGGTCAAAAAGGATAATATTTTATAGGATACGAAATTCAATTTTGGTAGAAGAATTCTGTTGTGATAATCACGTTGTTATTAAGGAAATTAAGTATAATTAACGAAATTAGTGGAATGAAACACATACGTTGGAAAAATGAAACAAATTCCTGATCAATAATGTTTATTAGTATGCGTAAACCAGCCAAGTCTTATTTTTTCCTTCTTTTAACGATATACTAACAAAATTTTTCAATCTTGCAAATATTCATTTATTTTACACAAAAGAGAACGAATTTATTCAATAATATAATATCAAAATATTTATTATTAAAAAGCTGAAGAATCTTCTATCTTCAATTATCTTATAGAAGTTTTACATTTCACTGCATTTCATTATAATTACAATGTAAAATAATGAAGAAAGTTAAATCCTTTCTCATAAGGATCGCTTCTCGGAAAGGTGAAAAAAATATTTAAATTTTTCTTCTTATTGCTTCTTAGTTTATCTGAATACATAAATAAATATCTTTGTCAATTCTTTTTATCTATTAAAAGCACAAAATTAACGATTACTTACAGTTATATAAGGAATCGATAATGTTTAGAAATAGGGACAGTAGTACTACTGATACTATTTTCAAATGCAAAGGCAGAAAGCGTTACAGAAATAACCGTTATGATAAAAATGATGAAGTTTAAGAAATGTTTTTAAAAGTTTGACTGCTCGCATAGAGTCATTAAATTTTGTATTTGAGGCTACTGAATTATTACTATTATTTTAATGAGAGATTTTGTCAAAAACAATATTTACGGGTAAAAATGTATGTACTGAAGTTCGTAATTTTCAATATTTTCACGTTTCTTCACGTGTGAATTTTCTTAAAAAATAACTTATTAAAATTCTTAAAAAATGCTGTGATTAAAATAACAATAATACAATAAATACGCTGAAAGTCTTTGGTGACTAGACTATCAGTCTATTTTGTAAAAAGGTTCCTTAAGGCTCCCGTCTACCGGCCATTTTGAGTTTGTGAGCGTAATGTTTATCCGATGAAATTTCTACTTCCATCCTCAGGTATATACTATTTCATCTATTTGAATGCTATGATGTACATCTAAAAAAATAATGAAGCTATCTCCGCCATTATATTTATCCCCCATGTCTTTCGAAAACATTTTAGAATATTTCTTTAACGACCGGAAAAACCCCAAATGAATCATTAAAATGTTTTCAAAAATCGGAGGAAAATTGAAATTGCATCTAAACCTTCATTGTTTCTGACTCTTTTGAATGCGCTTTTTTGCATTCAAATAAATGAAATAGTAAATATTTGAGGACGGTAGTCGAAATTCCATAGGATTAACATTAAGCTCACGAAATCAAAATGGCCGGTAGAGGGGAGCCTTAAGCTTGATCTCTTTTAATGTCTTGGAGATAGGGAAAAGGCTGAGTGAAGTGATCTCCTTTATTACTTTTAGTGTTAGAAAGGAGCTCATGCTTGTAATAAGGACGAATCATTGTAAAAATGCAATGCAGTAATCTATCAGTTTATAAAGGTAATTGATTTTCCGAAAAGAAGTCAATTGAACCGCAAATAGAATAAAATTACACTCTTTCAATGATGCTACAATTTATTTATGACATAAATTTTTTACTTCACCTGTATATGCTTTCTAAATAAATGTAGAGAGAATTACGGAATACAAAATGAATTGAAGAAGGATACTGGAATGCGTGCTTCTACACAATGATATCTGAGATCCTGTTAAAGTAAGACGTGTCAAAGTAAATCCATGAAAATCGATGCAGTAATTTATATAAAAAAATTAACTACAAATTTTTTTCCCTTTTGAAATTTGGGTCAAAACTTGTTTTACAAGTGTTATTCAAAAGCAATCAACCAATGTCAAAATGCGATAGTTTCAAAAATAAACGAAACAGAATGATAAGCAATTTTTAAATACAAAGGAAACAGTAGAATTTTTTTATGTGAACGATAGAGTGCTCTCGTGTGTTCTTTGTGAAGCTATTTCACGAAAGCTGTTTTAGAAGATTTCACGGAGCTACCTCGTAGTTGAATCGGTCGCAACGTACCACATGACCTGATGTTACGCAGCTAGCCACCTAAATCACCTGAAATGGCACTATGCGATTTCTTCCTTTGGGTTTTGTAAAAGATAAAGTGTATGCGCCATCATTGCCCACAAATATAAGCGAACTTAAACAACGGATTTCTGCATCAGTACATTCAATTACCATTCATACTTTACACCGTATTCAACAGGAATTTCCATATCGTAAGAACCTTATCATCATTCACATGATTATTTGAGTGCTAGCCTGGGCAGGCATTTTACTTTTGATTTTTTTTTTATTTTTAATGAATAAGAAAATTAATAAGAAAAAAACAAGCAGTTTACAGTACGCCAAAGCACTTAGTTTTATAGTAATAATAGGAAGTAGATAAAAAAAAAATAGTGGAAGTAAGTTTAAGAATAAGGTAGAAAGAGTTATAGCTTAATAAAGCTAATTTTATTTAAAAGTTGTTTTTGTAAAATGTTTTGTTTTAGGTGTCTAAATCAGCCTACTTCATGAGAACAAAAACTAGATGAAAGGATGAGTTTGGGGCATTGTAAAAAAACGGCAAAATACACGAAAGGAAGTTTAAGGATAGAGGAAGGAAGAAATGAGTTCCAAGTAGTAGCAAATTAAATTTGAGGAAGGTGGTTCTGGATCTGAAGAATTTACACGCGTGCAGAAAGGCAATTTTGAACGCGTATTGGAGAGGTGGCTTTCCATTGTGAGTCGCCGTAATCCTATTGGACGTTCAGTTTGAGATGGCGTGATGCCATTGGCTGAGCTGAATAGGAGAGAATAATTGGAGGCATTGGATGTTAAATGTACAGGAGTAGTGGAGAATTAAAAAAAGGATTATGGACGCGATAAAGATTAAAATAATTTTGGCATGATTCATATGGAAAGGGGTGAAAGACACAATTATGGATCAAAATGTTTTGAGCGCTATTAAGTGTATTGTCGTGATAATGAATTATATTAAATAACATCGTGCGAGATATACAGTGTGTGTTTTAATGAAGGGAATTTTGAGGTCGTTATGTATAATTCAATTGCTAAGTACCAGAGTGCGTTGACAATAATTCTTAGTAATATATTTTGAAGGACTTCAAGTTTATTTATGTAGTATTTAGCGGCGTGGCCCCAAACCGAGGAAGCATGTAGGATAATGGGTCTAATAGCTTGCTTAAACAGGAGGATTTTGTTTTTTAGGGATAAACAGGATATACCGCCAATTAAGGGGGATACAATTGCTAATTTTGCCCCAGCATTTTTCTGAGATTTTACCTATGTAGAATTTAAATGTTAGTTTAGAATCCAGGGTGACACTAAGGTATTTGATCTCGGAGCTCCAGTCAATGTTATTGTTAAATAATTTAAGTTACTTTGAGGGAGGGGTCTGTACCTTTACGAAAGACCAGGGATTTAATTTTGGATGTATTCAAGGCGATACGCCAAAATGAGAACCATCGTTTGAATCTTGTTTAGGTGAATTTGAAATTTTTTACTGTCGGTGTTCAGATTATTGGATTGGACGAGAAGGGCAGCTTTGTCGGCTAAACGACATAGACTGGAGAAATTTGTTTTAGGGAAATCATATGTGTGAATAGAGTAGAGACAGAGAGAAAAGACTGAGCCCTGAGGACAGCTGGCAGAAATTCTACCTGTTTGTGAGAGTTCACGATTAATTTTCATCTGGAACGATCTATTTTTAAGGAAATAGTTAATAATTAAAATTAAGCAAGGAGAGAAATTAAGATAAATTAATTTGAAAATCAGTGCGTCGTGTTATAATCTGTCGAAAGTTTTTTGAATATCTAAAAAAATCCCATGAGAAATTTGTTTATTATTATAACCTTCGGTGATCAGATTGACCACACGTAGAAGTTCATGGACTGTATGTGTTTGTGTCGAAACCCAAATTGAGCATCAGGTAGAATATTATTCTGCAGGGTGTGATTAAGGATTCTAGTTTAGAAATTTTTTTCAAAAGTCTTAGAAATTGTGTTTAGAAGGCTGATCGGGTGATAATTGGTAAGGAGGGCGTGGTTAAGGCCTAGCTTTGGGAAAAGAATGATAATGGTGTGTTTCCATTGGTCCGGAAAGTAGGAGTATTTTAGACATATGTTAAAATTGTTTGTAAGGTATGTAACAGCATTTTCAGATAAAAATTTTAAAGCCATGTGGTGAATTCCCTCTTGGCCTGGTGCTTTTCTATTTTTAAGTTGCTTAATAATATGAATAATTTTGGATGGGGTATGCGTAGAATTTAGGTGTGTTGAGAGGATATTGTTCTCAACAGATTCAGTATGTTCTATGTGGGAGTCATCATAAGGAAAGGCATTTTCTTGGAATGAGAATTCCAATGAGACAGCAATTAGATCGGTTTTTTCTTTATCTGAGTGGACCATACAGTTACTACCACTCAAGGAGGAAATAATGTGTTGAAATTATTTGGAGAGTTTCTTATTCATATCGAAAAGTCTATTGTCTTCGGTATTTAGTTCTTTTAAAAGGGTTTCCAATTTCTTATTTTTAAATTTGGAAATTTCAATTCTAATTTGGTGTTGTAGTCTATAAAGTTCTTGTTTAAAGGGAGGGGTATCTAAAGTTTTGTCAAATTTTTCTTTGGTTTTTTGTTTGATTAAATTTCGAATGAAAGGAGAGAGTTTTAATTAACTTAATGGTGCTGGCCCTTTTGATAGCATCCTGCTTTTTAGAGTGAAATATTGAATAGCATTGTTAATTGTTGGGGATATCTTAATGCAGGGATTCCTGGGTAGTAGTTCAGATATGGTATCTCTAAATTTAGGCTAATTAGTTGTAATAAGGGACTGGGGGGAGGTTATAGAGAAATTTTTTGAAAATAACAGGATTGTGATCGCAACAAAGTTCCTTGAGGCTATCACAGTTACAATTAGGAATATTTTTGAGGATTGCGAAGTATATAGTGCTATTGATATTACTATTGTATGAGAAATGGGTGGGGAGTCAGGGGCTGCTATGATGTTATTAATAGTGATCATGTGAATAAAACAACCGGATCTATTTGATCTACCACGTCTCGCATTGAAATCTACTAACAAGAAGACGGTGGGATTATCGGACAAGATGGATTCAAGATCAGAAGAAATAATTAAATTTTGTGTGTGGGGGGGTAATAAATTGAAGAAATTGTTACTTTTTTGTTATTGCGTATTTTTATGTGAATCGTAGTGCTCTCCGAGGTCGTGGTATTTTTAATGGCCAAATGATGGGGGATAGAATTTTTAATATTTAATGCTGTACCGCCGCCACGATGTGAAATACGAGGTAAACATGTCTCTTTGACTCCAATAATCTCAGGGTTTTGATCTAAAATTAAAAAAAATTAATTCATTGATTTTATTTTTAAAACGTTGGCATTCCAGACTGCTATGGACAGTGAGAGGGGGATTTTTAAAGGCATTAAACATCAAGCCCGGATTTCAACCAGTTGTGGAATTGCTTCAAAAATTATCTTGAATTTTAGGCATGTATCGTTTCTTGAGTTTTTCAATTCGGAGCTTGCGGTTTTAATAACGGGCATAGATTTAATTAGTTTTTGAGGATTAAATAGATTTCGAAGTTTTTTAAGATCGCTTGCGAAAGAATTGGGGGAATGTTCAGGGTTTTCGCTGTTGGCATCAGTGATGGGCATTGAAGTTTGAGTTTGAGGTTCTTGATCGTTTGAATTGAGTGGAGATTGGAAGGGGGGGGGGTAGCTTTTGGCCTACGCGGCTTTTTTGTCCTGTTCTTCCCAGGCATTATATGCAGGAAGGGGGAAGGTCTTAAAGTTTAATGAATTTATAGGGCATTCAGTAAAGTATGTTATGTAGGGGCCGCTACAGTTGCAACATATAGCGAGGGTATCTTTAGGTTTTGTGCTTTGGCTGGATAAATGGTTCTCTGTGCATTTTAAACATTTAGGGATTTTTGTGCAAAATTTTGAGTAGTGATACAAGAATTGACAACGATAACATTGGTTGGGAAGTTCTCTTTTTTTAAGGGTTCTATTTTAATTTTGAAATAACTGATATGATCTATGGAAAAACGTTCGACGTTTTGGGGTATTTTAAGGACTTGGATTAGAAAAAGAGGCATTGCCAGATTTGTTTTTTTAGATTCCACGACATGGCATGTTTCAACCTGCAAGCCATATCTATTTAATTCATTAATTATGATAGGAAGTTCAGTGTCTATAGCAGTGATGGGGAAACTACGGCCCACGGAAAGGTTTAATCCGGCCCGTTTAAGAGTGCCGTCGTGAGAATGTTTGAACGCGTTCTTACTTCGTAATGTTACGACCCGCATAAAAACTACCTACGGCGATATTCAAAACACAATAGTATTCTGGACAAATCCATCCGACCTAAACAGATGACTCATATTCGCTCGAAACTTCCAGACACTCTCGTAATTTCGATTCATTGTTCTGTTTTCACGAAAGAACCGGAAATATCCAATTCCCGAACAATCCTTGCAGGTAGGTATAAATACAAGCGAGGCCGCTCGAAGATCAGTTAGTTAGCGACTTAGTCATCTGCAACGACCCGCTGTGACTCGAGTAATTGTTTGTGTAATCCCCGAAACTCCCACTGCCTCAACAAACACCCGCGCAAGAGCATTAGTTAGCAGTAAGCTTTCGTCAATTGCGTTTCTGTGTGCTGTTCTCCGTAGTAGGTAACGTCTAAAATGGATGTTAAGAAAAGAAAAGTGGATTCAGAATGTCGAGTTTTTAAAGAAGAATGGACGTGGAAATATTTTACTTTATTTAAAGAAAAACCTGTGTGCTTACTTTGCAATACAACTGTTGCAGTTTTAAAAGAATATAACATTCAACGCCATTTCAAGAGCAAACGTGAAAAACACTCCTACTCATCGTTAAGTGAAGAGGTGAAAAAAATTAAATCGAAAGATTTAATAAAAAATTTATCAAGTCAACAACAATTATTTCAGAGAGCTAGTCATTCTCAATGATGCGCTACGAAAGCCAGTTATGTGTTGGCTTATAATATTGCTAAATCTAATAAAGCATTTTCAGATGGTGAATTTATAAAGCAGTGCATGGTAGATGTGTGCGATATTATGTGCCCTGAAAAGAAAAATAATTTTCAGTCACTGTCCTCTCAAGAAGAATAATCATTGAGAGAATTGAAAATATTGATAAAAATCTAATTTCACAACTGACTACAAAAACTCAAAAATTTATTTTTTATTCAAATACCATGGATGAAAGTACAGATATCAGCGATACTGCGCAGTTACTCATATTTGTAAGAGGAATCAACGCCCACTTTGAAATTACAGAAGAACTTGCAGGGCTGCAGTCAATGAAAGGAACAACGACTGGTGCCGATATATTTTGTGAATTTGAAAATTGCATCGATAAACTTCGTTTACCTATTGATAAGTTATGTAATGTAACTACAGATGGTGCTCCTAATATGGTTGGAATCAATCAAGGATTAAATTTAATTCTAAGTATCCGGAAAATGGTGTTGTTTTTTTGCATTGCCTTATACATCAGGAAGCTCTCTGTAAATCGGCTTTAGATATTGACCATATATTTAATATTGTTTGAAAACTAGTAAATATGTTTCGTTCCAGAGGATTATTATATCGCCAGTTTCAACAGTTTTTGGAGTCCGTACATGTTGAGCATTCCGATATCCTGTATTATTCAAAAGTTCGTTGGTTAAGTGCTGGAAAAGTATTTGAAAGAATTTGGGATTTAAAAGACGATATTGTGAATTTTCTTCTTGATAAAGACATTTATAATCAATTTGACGCCTTAGAAAACGAAACGTGGCTTTCTGATTTCGCTTTTTTCACAGACCTCCTCGTAAACATGAATAAACTTAATCTCAAATTGCAAGGGAAAAATCAGTTTCTTCACGATATTTGGCAATACCTGAAAAGTTTCAAATTACAGTTATTATTATTTGCTAATCAGATCTCTAAATCTGATTTTTCTCATTTTCCAAGAATACAATCTTTAAAATTCACTATATCAAACAATAAGATTAAAAAATACGAAATTAATTTGAGAAAACTATCTTCAGAATTTGAAAGGAGATTTCAGGACTTTAGAAAAAAGGAACCAGAGTTTAGTATTTTTGCGACCCCATTCAATGTTAATTACGAAGAAGTTGATGCAAAATTTCAACTTGAGTTAATAGAACTGAACTGTAATACTCTCCTGAAACAAACTTTTCATACAGTACCATTACTAGAATTTTATAAAAATTTAAGTCCAGATAATTTCCTACATCTTATTACTCATGCAATGAAGATAATGACAATGTTCGGCTCATCTTATATATGCAAACAAATCTTTTCAACAATGAAGCTTAGGAAAACTTCTTTAAGAAACAGAATTACAGATGAGCACCTTTCATCAGTTTTAAGACTTTCTGCTTCGCAAATGGAACCGAACTATGATGAAATTTTGAAGAAACAGTCTCAATTTCATTTTTCTCATGCACCATCAACCAGTAATGACACCAGAAAATAAAGTGATAATACTTCACATCAAGAACTACACTAAATTCATTTTATATTTTGTGATTATAATTTTCTTACCTTTTGCTTTTTTACTATTAAAATAATAAGTGTATGTAATAATATATGTATATGTTTATAGAACATATAAATTTTTTAACGATTAAGCATTATTCTTTGGCCCGCTACGACTGTCTAGTTATTACAAATGGCCCGTCTTAAAAATCGTTTCTCCACCACTGGTCTATAGGAAGACCACGGATGACAAATTTGGATATTTTTTGCCCTGGTAGTTCATAAGTACGCGCTCCTATTCTATTTTCAGCGATGTGTCACTGAATTGATCTATGAGATTCTGTTGAGGTTGGGAAAAGTTTAAGATTGAAGCCGTTAATTTTACCAATGTTTTTTTTTTCTGGTGATTATTTTAAATAATTCATTTGGATTTTTAGTTTTAGTTAAAACTAATGGAGGGAATTTTGGGAATGATGGAGTTTGTTCCATAATTTCTTCAATTCTTAAATCTTGGAATTTATTTTACAATGGGATTGTCTTATAGGAGTGGATTCAGTGTTGTTATTTTTACCATTTAAATTATAATGCTGGGAGATGTCTTTGGGTTCGATTTTTTTACGACGGCTAACAGTGACGAAGCCATCGTCTGTGGAATTAGGTTTAATTGACTCTAAATTTTGGGCCCTGATTGGATTTATAAATGTTTCGATTTCTGAGGTTAACGTTAGTTTTAAAGCCTGAACATGTTCAGCCTAATGGTTCAATTTTGATATAGTAGCATTTGCTGCGTTAAATTTATTTTATAAGGTGGCGTGGTAAAGAGTATGTGCCAAATTAAGTAGTGATCTTAAGTAGTGTTTGATTACCAAAATGGATGCATCAGATCCAGGAGTATTTAGTATGCTGGAAATTTTATCTGAGAGAAGATTTTAAATATTTGGATTAATCAGTGAAATAAGATAGTTACAGTAATCAGAACAGAATGCGGTAAGAGAGCCTGGCTAGCAATTATCTCGTTAGGCATTGAAGGAAGGGTGGAATCAGTGGAGTAAGCAATGTTAGAGAAATCGATGCCGTTGGCCATAATGGTTGTACAGTCTAGGTTCTTGGTTAGGAGGAAGGTGTTTTTCCCATAAGGGGAAAAAAAAGAAAGAAAAAAAAGAGAAGTTGAGGAGTGGAATAAAAAAGAGAAGTTCAGAAGCGTTGGGAAGAGAATTTCCTCCCTGAGAGATGAATGTAGAAATCCGCTGCTGGACATCAGCAGAAAAAGTTCTTGAGCAAGGAACACAAGCACAAATTTCACCGAAGACAAAGCAGGTCTTCACAGTATCAAAGCAACTGCTCGAATGGTGAGTATTGTGTATGCTGTAAGAACATTATTGAGCAGTTAAATGATGTTATATCGAACACTTGTAAAAATGTCTTATATTTTCCTTTTGCATTAATGTATTACTTGTCATTCTGTGTCGGCTATTTTCGAAAATATGGAATTTTGAATTCTGTTGACTCTTTTTGAATAGACTTACAGATCAAGTTCATCGAATGTATATAAATGAAATTTTCCAATCCAAATATGAACACAAATTTATACACTAGGTATTAATAATATTTGTCTAGTACAAATCAATAAGCTATAATGATGATAAATTGCTTAAAGATAGTTTTATTTTAAAGAAACTCATATCTAAATATATGAGACAAGTCATATCTTCTCAAATGTGTACAGAAATCTTCACGACATAGTGTTTGATAGTAACGTTCAAATCTATTATAAATTTATAGACAATTTTTAATACTGAATAAAACTAATAAAGTTAGCACAGGAGACACATCATTAATACAGTAGTGTAAGGAAAGTTAAAAAAAATAATTATTACGATATTTTCATAGCACCATAACAGATGCCTTTACGTCATTTAAGCAGAATTGTTACTCAACAAAATTGAATATACTGAATGAAAATGAGGACTTGATTATAGAAATTTAGCCTTCAAAAATTCAGACTCAGCATCTTGTGAAAATATTAATACCAGGTTTATTGGCTTCCAAGTGCAGGAGGAGTTTGGGCATTCAAAGGTGGAAAAAGGTAAGTTTCAATAAATAAGCAGGTTTCCCAAGAGTAAATCTAAATTTTAATTCTGAAGCTTAGTAGAAGATACAATAATTTATCTTATCAATCACGAAACAATTAGCACATAAACATTGGAATATTAAAAAAACATCAAGTCAATTTCTCACAATCACCAAACACAACAATTCAGAACATGTAATCATTATTTCACGGGAGCAAATATATTTTCTGAAACACACAGTCCTCACGTATGTATAGTTCTTTCTAAAAAGATTCTCGATTTGTCTCGAGATATCTATCTTTAAAAAGTATTTGGAGACATTTGGCGATCACTTTTTTCGCTTAGTCTGTCACCAAGTCACCTCTACGTATTCCGAATTATTGCCTGGCGTATTCTCTCCTTGACAGTAAAACCATCTTTCCGGCCACAATTGTTCTTCAGCCGAAAGAGCAATAAAGTTCAAATTTTCCAAAGAGTATATCAAAATAATTGATGAAGGTTCATTCTCTATTCCAATAAGCGTTAACGATTTTCCGTTAGTACTTTAATTATAGTTGGAAATTAGAATTAAATTTTTGATGCTACATTGTAGTGGAATTTAAAAGTGAAATAAATGAAAAAGTAAATGAAGTCCATGTTACAACAACGGCTTCATTGGATATAATCAACAATGAAAACAAAAAGGACGCTCTTAGTTATTAACACATAAAGGGAAGAAGGCCAAGAAATTTTTGATAAGCAATCGAGTTTCTATGGTCACGCTTCTTATTAGCCGAACGATCCTGGATATTTCAGATATTATGCTTTAGAAAAATTTGATCCAATTTGTATACCTGAAAGACATTTATCTATCATATGTTTTTCTGCATTGCTGTTGACAGTCTCAATGTACTGGACATGTATATACGGAATTTCACTTTAAAAAAAAACAAGTATTGTTCTATGACGTTGGACTTTTCGCTATTTTTTCTTCACTAACCTCGGAGAGTTTTCGGTGATTTGAAAGCATAAAGTTACAATTTCTTCCCATCCCAATGAAAGGTAATTAGGTAAATTAGAAGAAGATAAGAAGTGTAATGAATTTCATTAGAGATAGCGATGCATAAATGAAAGGTAATTAAAATGAAAATGAAGGGATATAGAGGCTAACGACAGACTTTGATAAATACCAGTAAATTGGACAGATGCATCGTAATTAATCTTTTGGATTCATGAGCTACTTGATCTAAGTACTTTTACCAAAATAAGAAGGAACTTTTATTGAGAAGTGTTTGAATCAGAACGAGTGAATTAGTAATCTAAGACTTTATTAGTTGATCATAATCTAGAAATGACGAGTTAAGTGGGATTCGAGAGAGAGTAAGTTAATCATGTCCTTATTGATTGCTTAAGTATTTTATATTGCTCTTATGAATCTTCAAATTAAGTCGAAATTGTTTAATATTTAATTAGATGAATTGATTGACTGATTGGTTTTATTAACGTCACAGTAGCAGCAACACGTGGGCTATTGGCGACGGGCCTCTTGACTTTGAACTTCGGTCAAGTGATGAGGGCAACATCATCCCTCTCCTAAACTGAGCTAGAGTATCCCTCTCCTAACTTCCACACCTTGCCAATAGTAAGAATTTAAGTCTCGACAGATTTAACGTGAATCATTTCCAGCTACAAGGTGGATCTTTAGTGACCTCAATACTCGAATCCCCAACTCGAAGAAAACTACAGGCCGTAAGTTCGCGACCGTGATCACTACGCAACCGCGGCCCAGCCTAAGGAGCATCCAATCGTAACTCGGCCTCTCATTTCACTATAAAAAATTAACTTCCAAATTTCAACGATCCTCACCTGCTGAATTTCCAGAGGTATTTCGCCAAGATACCTAAATTTAGATAGCATTTTAACAAATTATGATAAGAACTTCTATTCTGAAACTTTTTAATCAATATTATGATGAAAGAGTTGATTTTAAATTTCAATTCAGGTACCTCGTAATGTATGGCGGTTGCCACCTTAAATAAGGTATTTAAAATTAATTTGAAAATTCTCAACTAAATGTATTGTTAAGTTTTATGATTAGGACAATTTTACTTCATATCACTCTTATTTTTAAAAAAAATTGTTTTTCCATAACTTCAAAAATAAAGTAGAAAAATTAGTTTTAATTTTCTTATGTATATTTGTCCGTGCTACTTAATAGAAATTGTTTCAATGAGAATTTTTTAAGAAAATTACTTTATAATTTATATTTTTGTTCAAAATGAGAATCTTTGAATATTCACAGTTAAACACTATTTCATTTTCTTTGTTTTTCATGCATGCACCTGACCCCGGTAGCCTAGTGGTCATGGTCGCGGACTCGTATCCGGCTTTTCGTAGAGTCGTGACTTCGAGCCCTAACGACCCTAAGAGTCAGCCGTGTAGCGGGGCTGATGCACGTTGAATCTGATCGAAGTCCGAAACCTTCCCGTGGGTGTGGTGTGGAAAATTTGGAGAGGAAGTTGCCAGAGCTCAAGTGTTTGTCAGTTGGTTTTGTTAATGTTGCACTGAGAAGAGACAGTAGGGCTATTGGTGACGGACCTCGTAATTCTAAAAATGAGAAAGGAATCGAGTTTTCATGCATACTTTCTGGTCGTAATTATCTTACATGAGTCTAATTGAAAAACATTGACAACACTAAAACAAGTTCCTAATAATCTCAGAAACCAGAAATGACAGCAGAGGTAGACAGAGAAAAGATGAAATGTGTAATGAAACATTTCTACGTGGGCACATAACTGCATTTCAGAACTGATATTGAGAACACTCTAAAATGTAAACACACGCAAAAAATAGTTTTTAGAAGAAATAAATTATCAAGAAAAATTGATTTCACAACGAGTAACTGTTTTTCAAACATCACTTTAAAATTGAAATGTACCGAAAAAATACGAGAACTTTGAGCTTCGACAAATTTAACGTGCAACTGCCCCGGCTACACGGCGAGTCTTAAGTGGCATCAAGGCTCCGAGTCCCACAAGTTGGTTGCGGCCACTTAATTAGTATGAAAGAAGGTGGTAGAATTAAATAATTTTCGTCATATTTCGAGGTACTGTGTTCCATGTTTGTCACCTAAGAGTTATGAATTTCTTTCTCCATTCTATCGAAAGTGTCTTAAAATATTTATCTTAGTCTTTATAGAATATATATTAATTATAATAGGCACAGTAATTTCGAAATATCCTATCATATTATACAATTGCTTATCATAAAAATGGTCGCTTGTTTCTAATAGAAACAAGTTTTGTGATGAAAATCTCAGAGTTTGAATAGAAATTTATCTATGCAGTGAAAAAGAAGAAAACGAAATAGTATTTAAACTATTTTAACTCAAGTTTATTACAAAGATATAATAAAATATTTAAAGAACTCTTAATACTATACTTTATTATGAAACTGATGCACAATTTCTTAAAGCTAAATAAAGGAAATAAAGTTTGTTAGCCAATATACTGAAGAGGAGTGACGAAAAATCAATTAAATTTTAAAAATTAAATTTGAATTGAATTAAATTTGCATCCAGTTGTTTGGAATCTAGCACAAAAACTCTATCGATTATTTAGATAATTTAACATTAATGGGAATATAATATTTGATGCTATAAAGTTATATAGTTTTTTTAAAAATTAATAAAGATTAAATTTGAATTAAGAGAGAAATTACATCAAAACAACAATATATCGAAAATAAAGTAAATAAACCTATTTTAAAAAAAACAAAGTCAAAATGTTATAAATATAAAAAATATGTGAGTGATAAATCTGCATCATCAGTCAAAAATATCACATTCATTGAAATGCAATGAATAATAACATTTAGCAGTTCTTTTCCTTATGCTTTAACTGTGCTCCTATGAAAATTTCAGTGAAGAAATTTCATTTTTTTTCTTGCTGCTATGCTACAGCTATGTTAAAGTCATTGCAAACTTTTTAGCATGAGTAATTAATCATTTTCTTTAATATTCGAATACATTAATTATATTTATTCAGCATGGCATTGCCTAACCACCTTTGGATTATATTTTGCTTGGATATTGCTGAAAAAATATGTAGCTAAACACATAAATAAAGATGATAATAAGCATGGATTGAGGGTTATGATGTTGAACTATATATTTTCTCTCTAGCAATGATTATCAATAAAGAAATAAACATTATTTTCTTTTCAATAAATTAGGATGAATGTAGAATTGGCAGATATTTACTATTTTCAAGTGGTAATGGAATTCAAGCTTGGTATATATATTTTTTACATGACAGGAAAGATACCCTTCATATGTTTTATTAGTTTAATAGAGTAAACCTTTCTACTATTTGTTTCATTCCCTGTGTTACGAAACAGCTTGTGATGTACAATAAAAAAGTGGAAATGTTTCATAAAACTAATTCAAAATTAATTTGTAGACACTTCGACTTTTCTTCTTTTCACTTTATAAATAGTATCTGTATTAATTCCTAACAGAAATTCAAGTAAAATCTACTGAACTAATAATGATAAAAAAGAAAAACTTTTTTTTTTAAATAAGACATTTAATAACCAATGCAAAGCGATATCACGCATTCGAAATGATTCACTTCCGTCTAATAGCTCTACCGACAATTTAGACTGAAATTAACGCAATAAATTTTTCTATAAGATTTATAGATTGCTTTGAAGACTCAAACATCAGTTTAAATAATTTGTATTTTCCATAGCCTAAGCCTGTAAAGCCTAATTGTTTCAAATTGATTTTGGCGGATAATCTTATTTTTTTCCAGTTTAGAGTTGAAGTTTATTTTCGTTTTTTAAATGCACAAAAATTTTAAAAAGGAAAAAATTCAATTTTTTATTAAAGCTTAGTCAATTTAAGAATGAAAGAGCAAGTTCAATTTAATCAATTTTTATGGTGACGTTCTACGCCATTTTTTAAATTTTAGTTTAAATATTTATTTCATTCTTCATACGATACTATATGCCACGTGTTTCAAGTATACTACTTTTTTAATTAATGATCAATTTTGTAAAACATTAAGTCCAAATCTTATTTAAGAGATAAAAAAAAATTTAAACCTCATTCACAAAAGCTAATATACAGGGAGTTTCTTATAGATTTTGAAAAGTAGTTTTTAAGCACGAAAAATTGGACTGCTTATCAGAAAAAAGTCAGTTTAAAAAACATTATAAAGAGAGTTTGTTTGGTTTTATTAAAGTCGCTCAAGAAGCAACACAAAAGCTATTGGTGAAGTACATCGTAATTTTGAACCTTTGTCAAGTGACGAGATAGACACATGAGCTGGCACAACCCTCTCCTAACTTCCACTCCACACCAAAGAACATTATAAGGAATACGCATCTTCTAATGAGGGAGAAAGTTATTTTTATTTTCTTCACTGAATTTCTTCACGCAAAGTTTGAATAATGAATTTGTGTTCGTTTTTCTCCGGTACTTTTATAAATATCACCGACTTAGAAAATATCGAATAAAATATTTTAAAAAATACTTTTTATTACTGCAAAAATGTAGACAAATAATTCGTTTTTACCTTGTATAAGTGAAATATTAAGTTCTGTTCTTTCTCCTTATGAACGCATATATATATATATATATATATATATATAATATGCTCACTCTGCCATGTCTCTCACTCATCATGTATATGTATATGTCTCCTCTTCTCTATATAATATAATATATCTTTACATATAATCTCATAATAACATATATAATTATGTCATTAATAATAATATATATTATATTATATAATATAGTAATATATAATATATTCAATAATATATAATATATATCTATATATATGTATGTTATTTATTTTGGTATTTATTTAGCTCTTTTGGCACTGTTCAGAATATGATCAGAATTTATAAACTCTTTTTATTGAAATTTCAGTTATTCAGAGAAAAAATCAACATTGTTTTACCATTTACTTCTGATAAAAAAATGCTCATACAGAGAAAAATATACTTAACTATTTTAGATCCTATAGTAAAAAATGACTGTATAATGAACAATCTCACAAAAACATTTTTTTTTTTAAATTGAAGCTGAATTCGTTTCAAATTTTGGGTAAGTCTCTATATAAAACGCTAATACCATTAAGCTAAATGAATGTTTTATAATAGCTAACATAAAAAATGTCATGCAGATTATCTTTCTCAAATGCTAAAATAATGCTTTAACTATTTTATATTAACGATTATATTCTTTTGTACTAGAAGAAAAATCAAAAATGTCAATATTTCCTATCAGGATATTACTCATAACTTTCTAACATATTGCATCACTCACATGAAAAAACACATAATCTAAATAAATACTAAAATATTTAGTTTATTGTGAGTATTTGACAAAACACTCCTAGATATTGCCATCTAATCTAACTAATATAAGGAAAGTAACGGATATTCCGCACTAGATCCTCTAATCAAAAACGCGTTGAACTCGATTTGATGATAACAATAATTATATGTAAAACATATTTTAAACTTTTTAAGTACAAATGATAAGTATGGAAATGTGATTGTTGTTTGCAAATGATTGACCCAGCTGAATCCAGTCCTAAGGACAATTTCACAGAGCTGGGAGGAGGGGTGTGATCGAGGGGGCAGCACCTTCGCGTCTATTACAAATGAGAGCGTAATGTAGAGCACGGTGTTCAGGTCTCCCTCCCTCTAAAACAAATATATAGATTCGAGTATATAACATTAAACCGATTTTTACGCAAATCTCTCAGTACAGTTTTATAAGCAAATTATTGCATCGAATTAGTATTTACTAAATTTGAGCATAGTATAAACACGACAAGTATAGAATCTTTCTTGAGTATAAAAAACATTATTCTGGTTTATTTGCAGAGAAAATTAAAATTTTGTTACAAATAAGAAGTTTTGTTTGATGTCAGTTTTAACTATAACGCTGAAATCGAATTGAATCATCTGAATCAGCAATACTACAACAAAAGCTGAATAATGTCTTTTTCTTACGATATTACAAAATGATAATAAGTATTATAATTCAATTTTCTATAAATATCTTTATTAGAGCAAGTGAGTGGATGTGGGTGAAATTTTATGGCGCAAGAGCCAGATATGGTTATGTTGCTTCAGATATGGAGTAACTGTGATCTAGAGGCTTAAGAAAATGAAATAAAAGAAATAAATTGGTTGACAAGAAGGAGGGTTAAAAATAGTGAAAGATCGTTAGGATGTCACTCATGTGTACCAAAGACAATAAATCCATGCAAAATCACTAGGATGCCTGTACTTATCGGAAGACTATCTTTTTTGGGGATTAAATAAATATATATATATTGCATAATGAAATATTTATTGATTATATGAACACAGATAGATTTCTTTTCATTTATCTTAGTGATTTATGAAACGCAAGCGTCAGATATAACCCTCTAATATTAACATACCTCACTCAGGGGACTTACATTTCAATGATGATGATGCTATCAGCAAGTGTCTCTGTAACATAAATGTTCAAAGGTCTGATTCATATTACTAAATGAATGGTTATTTGGAGTTTTCAATGAATGTAATGAATATTAAGTCATAAATATGGCCAAAAAAGAAAATTTCAAAAAATAAATAAACAAGAAAAAATTTAAAGAAATTTATAGATAAAAAAAAAGCTGTTTAAATTATATCCCTGGTACCAAATTTGAAAAAAAAAACTTGAGAAATTATAGCGCATTTGTGTTAGAAAAAAGGGTATATTTTTAGCAAAGGGAAAAAAAAAGAGAGATTCTATCATGATTTAATTTTACAGAAATTATTTCATCTTGATGATAAACACCCTGGAAAGATTTATTTATGCGCTTCGTTTATGTATGGATACAAACTGATCTCGACTTTCCGTTTTTAATTTGGGTGGAAGATTTCGCATCACTTACTCTGACTTCGCATCAAAACAAAACACTTTACGTTTACTTAGAACTCTTTTAGAGCTTTTTTCTTAAAATTCATAACTGATCCATCCGACCACTGCTCATTAGTTTTGTCAACGAGTATGTTCAATTCTATACAAACTTTCCGCCGAAATTTCTTTCCCCACTCTGAAACAAAATAATCATTTTATACAACAATATTAAGTTACTAATTAGTCATTTAGAATGGAACTTCGTAATTACAGTTTTCAAAAGAAATTCAATTTTCAGCTTCCGAATAAACAGAAATACGATGCGCTCGCTGAGATCGGCTATAGTCTGCAGCGTTGTGAAAAAGAGACGCGGTTGAGGTGAGATGATTGGAACAAATAGTAGTATCCCTGGAATTATATCCTCGACGTTCTATCGCAATATTCGAAAATTTTGTATCCATCTTAAAAAGAAAAGAGCAAATATAATTTGCTGCAGCTCATTATATTTCCTTCCTAAGTATTAAAGGGTACCAGTCTTTTTACGAAGAATCTTAAAATATCGTATTTAAGACTCCCGTCTACCACCCACCGCTTTGATTTCGTCAGCTTAACATTAATTCTTTGGAATTTCGGCTTTCGTTCTCAAATTTTTGCTATTTGATCTATTTGAAGGCAACAGAGTTCATCAGAAGGAGCAAAAAAATAATGAAGGCTTCTGAAGAATTACTTTCCCTCTCCAATTTTTAAGAATATATTTACCCCTATTTTAATGATTTTTATGCTAGTTTTACGGTTTTAAAAAATGATTTGAGATATTTTTGAAAATCAGAATAAAAGCGTAATTTTGTAGAAGCCTTCATTATTTTTTGCTCTTTCAGGTGCACTCTATTGCGTTCAAATAGATCAAATAGAAAGACGTGATAATTAAAGTTGAAATCCCATAGGATTAACATAACGTCCACGAAATTAAAATGGCTGGTAGACGGGAGATTTAAGACTATATGTTTTGTGATTTATATCATTTGAAATTATTAGAAAAGCATAGATTTCTGTGTGTACCTGGTAATGATATTCTATTTTATAGAACTAGAAAAGTAATTTTTTTGTGTCAATTTCCCCCCCGTTTTAGTAGAATATGGACATGATTTATGAGACATTGTTAAATTTAGATATCATTAAGAAATATTGCACTACATGATTCCAAATTTTTTGATGTATATATTAAGGATATCTATACATATAGGAACCAAAGATATTTTTTCACTAAGCAATACCTAAATTTGAAGAAATAAATTTTTATGCGAAAAAAAGAAATAAATTAAAATTTCCAAAATTACGAAGTTCTATGATTTATTTCAAAGAAATACACAGTGATAACGTTGGTACTTAAATGCAGATAGGTTTTAAAATTGGACCTGGAGTCAGTTCTCCATAGTCTCAAATCACATACATGGTAAATTACCATTTGTTAGAGTAAGTACGGGAAAGTCGATGAAGATTTCTATATAAAAATAAGCTATAAAACTTTTCATTGGACGCTTTGGATTTATGCATTTCAGATGACTAGCATGATGAAGGAAAATCTCATACTCTTAACTCTTATTAAATGTTTATATAATTGCAATAAAAGGTTCGGGGTAAATATTCAGTATACCCTATCTAATTTTTTATGTGATCTACAGTAACTTTAATTTGTGAAAAAATGAAAACATACCTGATGGAACATCTAAATTTCTGACAGGAATGCTCAACGCTTTCAGTTTTTCCATACAGTCTTCAAATTCTGTACTAAAATGCGGTTCAAAGCTGAAACCAAACAAAGTTTCCACAACAAGGTTGTAGGACTCATCAATAAATCTTGTTTATGGTAAAAAGAATAAAAATGGTATTTCCATTTTTTTCCATTAAGTAGTTAAGTTTTCGAACAGTGGCTTCTTTGTTTGTCTGGGATAGAATATTGTAGGTTTATAATATTGTAAGTACCCCTACAAAAGGAGAAACGTAATTTAGTTTGTACATCTCTTAATGTATCCATAATAAGAAATAAAGTTAAGCATTTTATATTTTTCACTGGTCATGAGCTAACTATTCACCTACCAAGATCGTACTTAATGTTCATCGTACTACCTCATTAAGCCATGTGAGGTCTTGATATCTACGAGGTTCGTTTTTTTCTATCAAACAGACAGATAACTAGTAGGATGTGAGAATTCGTGGTGGGCGACTGCACATCGCTCTAACTATAACCGACTCCACCTCGCCATTTCGAGCGGAGTTGTTGGCACGTAAACATAGATGGCACAACTGTTGCTCCCACAAAGTATGAGTTGCGTAGTGTTATTTACTTTCTTGAAGCAAATGGGAAGTAATGCAGCCATATTCGCTGAAAAATGTGTCAACTTTAAAGTAATGGTGTAGATATTTTGAAGATGGGCGAATCGACGATCACGATGAAGCTAGACATGGACACAAGTCTATTCAAACAAACCTCAAAGCAGCAAAAGGTTACGGCTACGAACATTTGGGACCTAAAAAGTGCCACGCCTGCTGAATTTATATAACCGGGAACTATACAATCAATGCAACTGTTTTAGCCAAAATTTACGATGAATGTGAAGACCGATTTAACACACAAGAGGAATGCAGAGTTCTGGAGTTTTCCTCATTCATGACAACGGCCATTTTTACAGTGCTGTTGTAAACCAACCACTTCTGGAGCAATTTAAGTGGGAGGTGTTTGATCATCCGGCGTATAGCTCTGACTGACATTGCGCGGAGTGACTTTCATATCCTCCTTGAATTGAAAAACTGGCTAGGAGCCCCTAAGCTTCCATGTCATAGAGAAGCTTCAGAGTAAAGTGCACATCCATATCATATCATTAGCGGCAACATTTTTTGAAGAAGGTATCGGAAAGCTCGTTAACCACTATGATAAATACCTGAATCTTCACGGTGATTATGTTGAAATGTAACGTGTTTGTAAATAACTTTATTTAACTCAACTATGTTAAGTTAATTAATCATGTTCGTGCATAAAGTTTAGTTTTAGTTAACTTATCTTGTTTTATATTCTTGTCTCTTTATCGTCAAGCGGAAGTTGAGACTCACACAAAACTTTGAATTTAGATCTGGCAATTTGAGGATAAATTTTAATGAATGTCGGAAAAAATTGAAAACATTTCTTTCAGCAAATAATTTAAACGTTCAAAACAGACAGTTTAAAACCACTGTAGGAAACAAACAGTTGCAAGGAAGTACCAATTAATATTTTTAAATGCCTGGCGCATATTAAGCCATCTCCAACAATGTTTCCAGGACCACAGAAGACAAGAAGTGTGCCTTTTTTTCTTCATTTCATTTGAAATATAAGTTTTAGTGATGACAGTGGACACACTCAAGCCTGCTAACTCCATCAGCTGGTCACTGCTGAAGTTATAATCCTCAAACATATCCTTGTTGATATTAATTGCCTCTTCTTGGCTGAAATATTTTTAAAAAGTGTTTATTAATTTATAATTTCCATTCAATTCTTCTATAAACATGACACAAAGAGGAAATATTTTAATCGTTCTAATTAAAAACATTACATACGTTAACAATAATTATTAAAGCTTTAGTAACAATTTATTTTTTAAAAAAAAATAATAACAGTAAATTGGAATGAGTTTCGCTCACAAGAAGCAAATTCTTAGATAGACCAGCTACAAATGTCTTCGAATTTATGTAATTAGTGATTAACACATTAATAATAGCCGACATATATTTTTTCTTAATGAAAGTTTATTCGCAGAACAAAATAATACCTCCCTACATATGCAATTCGACAATGCCATTTTTGGTCTTTTGAACCTTGTTGTTCCTCAAAATTATAACGATTAACCCCGTGTATATATATATATATATATATATGTCATGTATAAAATAGCCTCGACTGATTAGATGGTATGAATACCATCACACAAGAAGAACAACGAGGACTGTTAGCTACAGGCACTGCAATTTTAAATCAATATCAAGGAAGATAACACCTGAAGCAAGTACTTCCCTTTTCTAATGTCCATATCCCACCATAGGACTGTTAAACGTGCAGCAGCAGAAGGGTTCTAGGTGGAATAAGGAATCATGATTATGGCTCGATTTCAACATAAATGGCTTGTGAACATGGCCGCTTTACATCGATCGAACTTTCATTAAAATTTTGTTGCAGTCAACAGAAATAAGGTTAAACTTAACAAAAGTACATTGATTTCATTTCATTTAGTGTGCAATGTGGTAAAATTTCTAAAAGAGATAATCTTCAATGCCTTGGTCAATGCATTATTCCATCAATGGAAAACTATATGTATCGAAACGTAACTAACTCTAAAGACATCTTATAACTATAATACCTTTCTTTATTGTGATAAATACTAGTTCGAGGGCCTATTCGTTTTCATTATAATGCAATTGTTTGTATCCAACTGAAAGCAAATGAAACATTGCATCCTCCCCATTACTGCCTTTCGTGATTTTATAACTCAATTTTAGTACTCTCTACAGGTAAAATTTCAAAACAAACATAATAATTACTGTATTTGTAGCTACTTCCATTGAGACAACATACAAAACCTATATACATTATTCGAAATCAAAAAGTAATATCAAACATGATTTAGTTATCTTGGGCACTAATTTGGGTGGGTGATGGCATATTGATGGCGCATATTAAAAAAAACCATTTTCGATACTTCGAGTGCCATCTCTTGGAATTTCTAAGGACTTATTGAGAGACCCTCGTATTAAAAGTATACTGCACACTGAAGGACTCAGATTATTGTTGAAGTTGTGTAATCCTTGAAGATTCCCACAAGATTCGAAGCCGATTATTTAGAGTGACTTGGAAGAAGAGTAAATAATCAACGCAATCCTTTTCAACTGCTCTAATGGATCTCGACAGAAAATTTAGTCATATGATTCCAAATATTCTTCTTCTTCCAACGGAAATAATAAGGAAATCAAAGCCCTTCAAGGTATTGCATCATTGAATTTTAACCATCTAAGCGTTATCCAGTCCTGTTAGAGACATTTCAAAAGCATTCCAAACGTAAAATTCCTTATGGCCATGAACAAGACGAAAGCGATAAAACGTATATTCTCACCTTCACAGAGTTACTGCAAGTTCTCTTGCGAATTACTTATCCCTCTTTACAGTTTTAAAGTCTAGGTTAGTAATTGGGGAGGGTTGCGGACACACAATGAAAATTGACTGCTCAGAAAATCTGTAATTCCCATCCGTAATTGTACTTGACATCAGCAAGTGTCTGTACGTCAAATTGGCTTAAGATTTATTTTTTTGCACTTGAATTAAACATATTACTTGATGTATAATTTTCGTGATAAAATTTATTATTTAAATGGATCAAAAAGCCACTTTAAAGAACAAAATAGAAATGAAACTCCCTTTTGACTATTGCGATTTTAAAGCAAGCCTTAACAAACTGTGGCTAGGGAGAAGAATTTGCTATTTTATGTAGTTGGACAAGTGTACTTTGTGTGTGTATGTGCATGGTTAACTCATATTCCCCCCTTCACATTAATATTATCAAACGGAATTAAATTTCTGTAAAAGATTTACAAATCTTTAAAATTATCGCTTAATAAATAGCGGTAAAATACCTGTTTAATTTCAAAAAATATATAAAAACAACGAATATATTCTATTGTTTAATTTGACTTTTTTAATTAACATTTTCTGTTTCTAAAATAATGATTATTTCACTATAAGATGTAAATATTAACACTTCAAAATTAGAAACGTTTTAAGCGTTCCAACCATAATCAAGTTTCTGTATTACATTACCAAGAAAAGTTTTTCTCGTGTATTGATAATAATACCAACTGAAATAAAAACTTTTTTAAAACCATTAGTTTTTCTTATATAATTTCAAAGCCAGGTGTTTAGAACTGCTTATATATAATCACTAGTTTGTTATTGTTGTTATACCTAAATTTATCTGAATTTTGAATAGCTGATCTTCCGATTATTTCAAAGAGGAGATGAGAAAATGAGCCTTTCTCCTCAAATTTATATTTATAAACTTGAATCTTCGAATAATTAGTAATTAAAAGCATGCATGCACATTTATATTTACTTGTATATGTAAATGTTAACTATAAATTTCTCCAAATACGTTACTAATTATTCAAAGATTAAAGTTTTAAGAATATCAATTTGTGCAAAATTGTTCATTATTTATTTTCTGTTAGAGGATAGTGGAAGTACAAATAATTAATATCTGGACAGTTTATATAACACCTCCTATAACTAGGAATTTTATATAAGGTGCCCTAAAGATCTTCATTTGAATTAATGAAAAAAATATTTTTGAATTGCGCAAAGGCAGTTAAAAATTAATTAGCATAAATACCTATAATTCTTTGAATACTTAAAGTATTAAATTCAAATTTTATTAATGTGAGTCGCTAGCAAATATTCATATATTTCTTACGTTTTGTACAATTCGATCAAAAACTCTGCATGTTATCAGCAAGACATGCCGAAACACTTGGTGAATACAATAACAAGTTTACATGGAAGCAAAGCTGACTTGCCAAAACTTCGGTATGCAAAAAATGTGAACATATCTATAATAGCTTATGAAATATTTACTATAAAATTCAGTTTGAAATTTAATCGTTATATTATACTTAATGTTAAATAAAGCCCCGGAATAGTAATGTAATAAATCGATGCATTCAGAGATTGTTAAAATAAGTATAAATGACATTGTTGGTAAAGTTATGAATTTTATATATTTTTAAATTCAAACTTCTTCACCATCAATTGAGCGCGTTTTGCAATTATATGATATACAACCCTTAACTTACGAAACATTTTTTCAAAATGATACCTTGAAACTTATGGCTAGTTTTCTCCACAATAAGGCATCATCATTTTTCTATGAAGCGAAACAAAAATTAAATATGAAGAATTTGTAGATTTTTCTTCTTTTTTGGCAATATGTAAAGATATATGATGATGATTTCGTTCTATTAATACTTAAGAATAAACATACAAATTTTTAGAGATCTAATCCTAAGATTAAGGATACATTTTTAGCAGTTAAAATTTTTAATAAAATCGCTGTAAATACATTGAGTAATTATTGGACAACTTCACTGAACTAAATTGATTTAAGTGTACTGTTTTAAAAAACAAAGTTAAATATGGCGAAGTTTCTCTCACAGTCGAATTTGTACCGACTGAATTGTAGGATGTAGTTATCGATGTCATTTTTCCGCTTAAAGATAAATGTGAATATGTATTTAAAGGATAAAACAATAAAAAACAGACAGAGGAAAAATTAAATTGATAGAAGGTATTTAGAATTATTTTCGATTTTTTTTTTTTTTTGAAAAGGAATATATCTCCATTAAAATTTCATACTCTTGTTTGAATGTGCACTATGTTGCCTTGGCACTAATGCTAATATAAAGAGGACATTTTTTCTTAGTGTAAGGTGTTCTGAAGTGAGTGCGCTATGCAAAGAAAATTTAGACTTTCACCGAAAAAATTCATTCAACAGAAAACTATAATTAAGGATTAAAATTTATATCAATTAATTATACGAAAATCACACTTTGTTAAAAATGTAATTGAATGGAGAAAGCTCACAATTTTTATTTCAGAAACCTTATGGTCATATATAATTATACGCCATTCGTAATCATTTTGTGAAAAAAAGGTTGAACACCTTACGATACCACAAATCACAGCCATGGGTAAACGCTAAGTGTGACATTTCGGGGAGATCCAGAGACAGATTGTATGAGTTTAGAGTAGCTGACAATGTACAAATCAAGATTTTTTTTAAAACATGTAAATGCACTTGTGTTTTCTTCCTCTCATGCTAAATAACGAATATTGGATGTTATTTCCTGGCTCAACTCGTGATACCAATATCAAAATGGGTTTTTCTTTAAGTTTTTGAAAATGACTAAACAAAGAATTATTTTTCTTTTGCTTAAAGTAAGCAAATATTTTTCAAGACTTAAAACACCAATTTTTTAAAGTGTTCCTTTTTACTCATGTTTGTTTGTAGCTTTACTGATATTCATTTGATCGAGTGAATAATTTTGAAGTGGACGTCTGTACTACAAACGATGGAACGACTTTTCTCACAAGATTCGCCTAAGACCACTCAATAGCTGAAAACGAGTAATCACCCGATTTACTCAAAGATACACAAACACCACCCTCTGTAATAAAAATGTTCTCTCCATGGGGACGGTACGAACCACCTGCATCTGAAAAGGGGGACGAATAGAAGCATGTTGCTTTTTCGAAGATGTTGTGAAAGAAAAGGGAAATCTTTTTTTGCGACCGTTAGCTGTACTTAAGTAGATCGTTTTCTTAGGATAAACATGAGTTCGAGTGCCAATCCTCGAAGGAGAGGATTTATTCTCCGTAGAAATGAAAAAAAAAAAAAAAAATGGAAATAAATCTGAAGTAAGAGAACGCTTAAAAGGGGTGGGAAAACGCACCCTGGAAAACGAACAATGAAGCGCAGGAGTGAAATGGAATCAATCGAAAGAAAAATCAAGACTCTGACCCGGCGACCCGAGGGTAGCTAGATCGGAGTCCGAGAGAGAAGTCGGGCGCCGTAGAGGAAGCCGATCGGCCGAGGAAACGAGTCGGGGTCGTTACCAAAAGGGAACGACGAAAAAGAGGAATCGTCTCCTTCCCCGAAGTAGGAGTAGGGGGGAGCAGCGAGCGAAAGCCGTTCGGCCAAGGAGAGGAATCAGAGTCGTTACTAAATCGGTGAGAAAGAACCAGCCCCTTCCCCTTAACGGGGGGAGGGGGGAGCAGGAAATGGATAGGAGTCGATATCAACAAGGGTACGGCGAACAAGAGGAATCTGCCCCTTCCCCTTGAGGAGGAATAGCAGTGAGATGGAAGCGCAAGTTGCGCAAAAGAAAGTTTGGCTCGGAAGAAAAAATAACATCACCAGTGGGGATACAGAAAAAGCTCAATGAGCGAAGAAGCGAATATTATTTAAAAGAGCAAAAGACGGAGGAATTTAATATTGAATAAAGGCTCGGCATTTTGTCAAAGAGCTAGAAATCAATTAATTTGGAAATGATGGAAACAGTCGAAGAAACGGAACTTGAGCGAGTCGGTTCTGAGATATCTCAGAGCTATTGCAAAAGATCATAACGTTGAACAGTTAAAGTACTGAAATCTAATCTGATATATTTTTTTTTAAATAAATGTGTATATGATTTTTTATTTGGTTTTCCTTGGAAGAAGTAGATAAGCATTTTTATACTTTCCTATAGTATGAAATTCTTTGTATTTTATATATTTTTTTTGGTTATTTTTGGCTTATCTATATCTACCTTGTATTTTTGTTGTTGCTTAAGGGTAGCTATGTTATATCTACCCGCTCTCCCTATAAAGGCTGCCTGCGATGTTATTGATGGGTTTGTGTGTGTTGGAACGGTGCTATGGAAATTAGCTGCAAGTTTACGTATCGTGGATCTAATTGAGTCGATTTTCATTGTGTCATGTATTGCTTTAGTGCTGTGTAATCTATTCGCCCCGATGAATGATTTGAGCACACCTGACTGTAGTCGTTGTAAGGTGTTGATGTTTTTGGTAGCTGCAGTACCCCAAATAGCGCCTCCATACGTGATGATTGGAAGTAAGTAGGATTTATAGATCAATATCTTGTTTTTGAGACTTAATTTAGAGTTTTTGTGTAATAACCGTTTTAGTTTGTTGAGTCTCAAGTTGAACTTCTTTTTAATATTTTGGATGTGATGTCGTTAAGTGAGTTTTTTTTGTCTAAGATAACCCCCAGGTATTGTGTACTATCCCCCCAATTGATCTCTCTCTCAAAGAGTTCTAATTTGGGGAGTCTGTTTTTGTATGGTCCTTTGCTAAAAATTAGGGCAAGAGATTTGTCTGTGTTTATGGAAATTCTCCACAGGGTTAGTCAGTCTTCCAGTTTTTCTAAATAATCTTGAAGTTTGTGCTGGACGATTGTCGGATTCTCGTCTTGGGCTAGGATAGCGGAATCGTCCGTGAATAAACATATATTAACATTATTATCTGTGGGAAAGTCACTGGTGATGACCGAGTAGAGAAAAGGCAAAATAATTGCTCCCTGAGGGGTTGAGGCGTGAATATTACCAATTCGAGAGTATGTATTGTGTAGCTTAACTTGAAATGTCCTATTTTCAAGGAAACTGTGAGTGATTCTAATTAAGTGATCTGGAAATTTTAGTTTAATCATTTTGTAAATTAATCCCTCATACCACATCCTATCGAAGGCTTTCGCAACGTCTAGGAAAATTCCTCCTGTGTATTGTTTATCATTAAAGCCCTTAAAGTAGTTCGTTTTAGGAATACCTTTACGCAAAAAAAGTAAAAGGCTTGTACGATTAATGAAGCTTATATATATATATATATATTAGTGTGTGTGTGTGTCTTCTAGAATTTCCGAAAGAAGAGACCACCAGATCATCCATAAATCCTTGAACCAAGTTTATGGAGGGTTATTTATGACGGATCTACTTGTAATTCTTGAACCAAGAATTCTACTTGTAATTCTTGAATAAATCCTTGAACCAAGTTTATGGAGGGTTATTTGTGACGGATCTACTTGTAATTCTTCTGAACCTCTGTCAAGTGACGAGGATGATACTTGAGCTGGAACTTCCCTCTCCAAAATTCCACACCTCGCCTACTTGAGGATTTTGAGCCTTGACAGATTTAACGTGCGTCAGCCCAGGCTACACGGCATGTATTTACTGGCATTAAAGCTTGAACCCATGACTCGATGAAAACCACCAGCAGCGAGTCCAAAACCATGACCACAAGGCTAACGCGGCCAGCCTGATAAACTGGAAGTTCATCGATTTAATTCAAAGTACCAGTCATGCTCCAATTGAAATTCCATTTTTAAAATTAATACAATAATGATATAAGTATCGTCTTAAAATGTTTACATTATCAGATATTTAAAAATAAAACCAAACCATATTCATTCTTAAAATTATTTTTATGAACTGAATATAAAATATGAAAAGAAGCTTCTTTTAACGTTATTTAACTGCAACGCTGGTTTCGAATCTTCATTGGCAGAACTAATTTTTTTACACTATGAAAACATCTGTTATTTAACAACGAAAATCCCAAGCGAAAAGTGTTGGAAAATTCCTTTTGTAATTCTGTACACAATGATCAAAATTTTTCAAAAGGGTATTTAAACCTCTGTGGAAGAAACACTACTCAGGGAATCGCGACCACATTCGGTGCGCATATTTTCCTAAATATGCGGTTCCGATTTTTGGAAGTAAAAGAAAAATACATAATCCGTATCGCGAACGCTAGGAGGACATTGCTGCTGTACTACAGATAATTTGCACATTGACAATCATTTTTAACAACTCTTGCTAACATAAAAACTAATGCACTGTAACTGGACGTGAGATAAAATGTGTAAAATAAATTGATTAGAGGTACACAGGTAATTTTCTTATACCGCATCTAGTGCCTGTGCAAACTAGACGATGGCAGACATGTACCTAGGAAATAATGACTAAAAGAATTCATTCAACATCTTGGCCACTCTCGATTATTTGATCTTACATCATGTGAAACGTTTGAAAGATTGGAAAAAGAAATGAAAAACTAGTTGACTAGAAGAAGGATCGAAAATCGAGAAGCTGCGGTTGGATATCCTGGTGCAGCGTCACCCGTGTTTACCAAAGACAGTAAGCCCTATGGGAAAGGTAAAAGATAGCTGGAATTCCACGGGGTCATGATGTTTTTTCTCACCTGAAAAGGTAAGTCCCTGAGGGCATGGAGGTAATTAAGGGCTTGATTTTATCAAAGGAATGTTTTGAACTTGGAAACCTTAAAAAAATAGAATTTCACAATATGTCTCACTTCTCAGAACCCGTTATTTATATCATGCTGTGTCGAGTCCATCACACTTTAAATGCAGTTTTCAGAGCAAGGCGATGGAGGGTATCTCGAGCCGCATTTTTACGCGAAGGAATTCACAAAGAAATTCAAAAAGGATTTTAACTCCTTTGACGGCCTGTTTATTCTAATTTATTCGATTTCTGCTTGTTATTGCACGTTCAATACAGCGTATTAATTTTTAATTTGGCAATGGTTGTTCTTTAAAAAAATGACCTACGATGCAGCATCAATATTGCCTAAGCAGTTGCCTTGAGAACTTTTATTAATTAAAAAAAAGGAAATCGAAACGTAGAAAAAGTAAGTGCAACAGTTTCTCTTGTGATTTACCGAACAATTTTCCGTAGAGATGTCAAAATGGAAACAATTTAATTCTGATATCACTCTACACACAGAAATATTACACATCAGAAAATAATCCATTTATTACACATCAGAAAATAATCCATTTATAACAAATGTAATGAAAGAAGCATTTATATATATAATTTCAGAACATAACTAAGTAACGTTACACTATAAACACTCGCACAATAAAGCCCCATCACTTAGGAAATAAGTTCAGCAATATCATACAAATTCGTCAAATAGATTTTAGAAAACAAATCGAGGTGTGTTACGCAGCTCAGTAATAAAAAGTATTCATTTGTATATATGTTACTATTCCTTCATCAATACAGAAAAAATAGAAGTCTTTTGAATCAGAGTGCAAATTTAAAAAATTATAATCGCATGAGAGCATACACGTTGATGAAATTTATAAATATTATTTATTAGCTTTATGTGACTTTTTTTTGTATTTTCGGAAAATTGTTTAAGTTCATTCTACACATAGAAATTTTAACATTTTTTTTATTACTCTTTTCTTCAAATCCTTTTACATACAAATTTTATTCGCATTTGTAGTTATAAAGCTATAAATATTTCAAATTGTTTGAATATTTCATAAGGTATAAGAATAGTATAATTAAAAATATTGTCTTCAAGAAAAATCAGCAGAATTTTATTTTCTGAAATTTTTTAAAAAAAAAGAATTCTTCGTATGCAATAATGACGACAAAGGCGCGTT
>BMAW01091999.1:0-13678 GCA_019974015.1 Nephila pilipes | reverse complement strand
CACTTCACAAACGGACAGAACTTTCCAGTAGACTAAATATATTATAAACATTCCACTTAGTTTATTAACCTTTTCAAATATCTTACTAACTTCGAGAACATGTAAGTGAAGTAACTGTTTATACATTCGCTCTCTCACTGCAAACAGCTGTTCTTCACTGGTGCGTTTCATGAGGTTCACGTGAGCGAAAACACGCAAGACATGTAAAAGTAATTTTTCAAAACTCACCCGATAATATCCTTCTATTGATAGAAATGAAGAGATTCTAGGGATCATTACTCGCAGTCCCTAAACAGGGTTTATTTGTATGCGTTCACCCACCGCAATTTCCGTCCTTAGAACGAAGGCGGCATAAAAGAAGACGTGAAAAGGAAGGGGAGAGAAATAGAAAGACAAACATTCCGTTTGAGACACTTCTCTCCCACTGAAAGAGGGGCAATATCATTTAAACCTCTAACACCATGGACACGTGTTTCCTCTGATCTCCGATGCGACAAATTCTCCTCTCATTTGCATACTCGGGTTTGCTTCGCCAACGTGTGAATATATCCTCCTCTATTTTTCGAATAAATCTAGCAGTGCTCGACCCTTAGCATTCCTGCATCACCTCCCTTTTTTTCTTTCAATGGGACATAAGCATGGTGCTGGCAGCTTCATTACTACTTTATTTTCCCTCTTGTAATGGATACTTCAAAGTATTTTATGTTATTATGCAAATCGCAACTTTGTCTTAAAGAATATTAGTTCACTTGAGGAAACTATATTGTTCAAAAGTAAGTGCAAAATTTTATTTTAGAAAGATAACAAGTTTTTTGTTCGCTAAAGCGATCTAGTTCAACAAAAACTGTGCCTTATTATTTAACATAAAATTATTTATCCTATTTAGAAAATATTAATTTAACCTTTTATAGGGTCTTTTTTTTTCAAGAAATTGTATATTAAAATTTTTTGGGGTTTGAAATTAATTTAGATTAATTAAAAAGTTCTATGCAAAATTTTGCAAAGAACAGATTTAGCCACCTAAGGTATGCTTTTTGATATAATTATGTTACTGAATTAAATATAAGAATTGAGTTATCCTCCTACTTTTAAAACGCTACTTTCTGTCTAAAAATCGATTTTTTTATTTACAGTTTATTATTAAAGTCTGATTTCTTACCTTTCTAGAATAGTTTCAATTTTGTTTCTATCTTACTTAGAACTTGAGTTATAAGAATTTTAATAATAATTCTTTTCAATTTTTTAGAACTGGAAGTAGCATTCTGCTTCCAGAAATAGAACTTTAATGTTTGTTTACTTTGATATTTAACGTAATATCGCCATCAAAATATCTTCCAACCAAGACCCAAAAGGCCAATAAATCCTTTAATGGCGTAATATGAAAAAGAGTATCCAAAGAAGTTTTTGTTTGTTATACAATTATGTAATTTAGCGAAAAGATAACAATCGAATCAGGTATTCGAAGCCCCATACAACACCTGTTGCATGTAAGCGTAGAAAAAAATTAAAGGCCATCAGGAAGAAAAAAAGTAACTTCTTTAAGTTATTCAGATAGTGAAGTTTACACATCAGAGGCCTTTTAATGTTAAATTTTTAATTAAATAGGTAAGTTTTAAGGTTGAAATATATTTTTAGTTTTTTCTCAAAATTGAGATTTTCATATTTTACTTTAGCGCAAAACATCGCATTGGAAAAGATTATGCATAAAATGTTATGTAACTTTCACGGAATACTTTATGAAGATCAGTTTAAGATCTGAACTTCTTCTCTTGTTGTAATACTATTATTTTGCATTTTATTGCTGATTAAGTAATAAAATGTGACAAATTTTTATGGTTTTTAAGTATGTTAAAGTACGAATTCTTATAAATATTTAATTGTCAGAGTTATAATTGTGAGATGAGAACAAATCCTGACTGAGATTCAATTCATCATAAGAAAATTTACAAAAGTGAAATATCTCTATTTAAATTTTAGTTTTGGTGATTTGAAAAAATTTGGTGTTTTTAAAAAGTGAAATATCTCTATTTATATTTTAGTTTTGGTGTTTTGCAATAGTGTCATTTTATTGCTATGTTTTTGTATCTTTTAAGCTAAAATATTTACAATTGCTTTTTTAATTTATACCGGTTTTACATTTTATTTTAATTTTTTATCATATCCTGTAATATAATGCATATAAAAAGTTTTTTTTTTCTCAATTACTTAAAAAATTCCTCTTCGAAGGTAGTCGGATATCTTAAAGTAAAAGATAAAATATCGAGATATGGACAATAGTAAACTTTCCGATAGTAAAATTAAAGCAACAATAAGTTATTAAATTGAATATTATATCATCTAAACGTAATTAAAATTAAGTCAAACGACAAATTATTAAATTGAATACATTTAAGCTAAATGTAATTAAAATTTAAAAAAACAAGAAATTAATAAATTGAATATATTTAAGTTAACTGCAATTACAATTAAAGCAAACGATACAAAATTGAAAAGTGATCTTTTACACCAAAACAATAGCTCCTCGGGGGATTAATAATAGTAAATCATTATTAAAATCATATGACCCAAAATATTCTAAGAAGGAAACCAAACTAAAAAGACGTTGTTTGGGATTCTTAAGGCAAAAAAAGGCTACCTCACAGATTAAAATTTTGAACAATCTTATTTATTTTCATTCATATCTTGATTCCAGTTTATATATGGTTTAAGGTAATGTAGAAATAGCTAAATAAATAAAATACTTGATTTTTAAATTTGTTTCGCTTCAGTCCAATAAAAAATTTGGGGGGGGGGGGATTTTATTACAATATATTTTTCAAAATTGAGTTCATCAGAGGTGAAAGCAGATATCGGACATATATTACTTATATTTTACTTCAATCACATAAAAAATTCAAGAGAAATTTATTATGACAAATTTTTAAATATTAAGTTCATTATTGGAGAAAGCAGACATACAAAATATACGGATTTTTTTTAAAAGTGGTCAGGTTTGACAATTTTGGGTTAACTAAAACAATGGCCCTTAGGTGGCTAAAAAATTTTATTTAGCAAATAAGCTAAATTCATTTACTTTTTAAGACCTTTATATGATAGCGAGTATTCTTACCACCACCATTCGAAAGCTTTTTAAAGGTCACTTTATGTCTGAGTTACTTCTTTTTATATTGAAGTACATAAAGAAAAAATGATTTATAAGATAATACTTTCATTAATATTTATAAACAAAATCTTTTCTAATCTTTGCTATCCTTTATCTAATAAAATTAATAAATTTGGTGCTAAATATTTCCCGATGCCTTAGTAAATTTTATGAGGAAAATAATCGAAAATATTTGAAAATGTGTGAAAATGTAAAAACTGTTTGAGAAAAATATATGTTGTGGTTTGCGAAAATTAAATAGAGAAAGATGTTAACAGAACCTCAGAAAGGGGGGAATGTGTCATCCCTAGAAGCAAAGAGGAGCTTAAGAATAAACACTATAAGAAAAGTGATATGTTTATATATATTTTAAGCAAATTTAAAAAAAAAAGACGTAGATAAAATTATAAGTATATATACTATTCAAAATTGCTGTTCATGTTTGCTCTTTCTTTGAATAATTTTGTAATATTAGTTTCCAAAACAACATAGCTTTCAAATAATTCATAAATAATGTCAATTAAAATCATTTTACCGATAATAATAACTACAAATTATGAAATAATTACATTCGATCATCAGTAAGTTTATTAAAATTGCGCTGTTAAAAATTGCATATCTATAACAGTTTTCTAACATTTTCTGCATTTATTTGTTTTAAAACCCTCAAAACATGAAATTTTTCTTTTCAATTGACAACATATTCTAAGTCAGTGCTGTAGAAAGAGCTTCTTCTTATCGGTAAGTAGATATTAAATGTTTCTCAGGGTTTCGAAGCCAATACATTCAGATAAATTCAGGAAAGATTTCTTGTACATAATCTATTATTTACAAAACTTTTTCAATGAATTTACTCAAATTCTAACTTGGTATTTAAAATTTGTAATATTATAAATAACTTTTTTTAAAACCTTACCGTATATTAATGAAATTATTTCATAATTTAGGCTTTTTATATGAAATAATTAAATTGAAATTTATTCAGGATATGTTAATTCAATTTAAATAATTGAATTGTTAGAAAAGAATTTGTAACAAAAAATGAGCTTATTAAATACTTTATATTAAACAAGATTGTTGGTTTAAAAGAATGGAAAAAATAAGAGTGTTTAATAAAAATGAAATTAAAAGGAAACGCGAAGAATAAAAATAATATAACTAATCATAACAGAAAAAAATAATCATAACAGAAAAAAATAATCATAACAGAAAAAATAACTAACAAAAATAACAGAAAAAAATAACAGAAAAAATTAATCATAACATAAAAATAACTAATCATAACAGAAAATAATTTGCTATAAAATAATTTAAGAAATAAACTCACATTCGTTTTCTTAATTAAATAATATACAAAATTGTTAGAAAAAAATGTAGAAATTCTAGCTTGATGTATGAATGTTCAAATATTAACACAATATACGTAATTTTTCAACAAACGTACTGCTCCTAAAATGCAATTATCTTATGATTTAAGGTTTTTCATACTGCAGAACTAAATTTAATTTATTCAAAAATATTAATTCAGTTCATTCATTGAACTAACGAAATGTTGTTAAAAAAGAATGCACCCAAGAAAAGAAAATAAATAAACTTCTTGGGTATTTCTAGAATTTCAAGTTAAAAAAGATTGTGTTAGTCTTCAAAGAATTTAGTCAACTCTTTCAGTAAAAGGAGGATATTAAATTTAATTTCATATTCATATAAGATTTTGTTTCTTTTAGTATATTTATTAGAATTTTTTTAAAGTGTAAAATATGTATAATAACGATGTTTACGTAAGAAGGTAAAATCCCCTAAACACATTTAAAAACGTTGTTAAGAAAGAGTTTCTTTTCAATTGCAAAAATAATAATTATTTAGTTAACATACAAAGAGTTCGAATATGAAAGTTTTAAACTTCTACTAAATAATACTCACAATCTAGTATAAGTAACTTTTCATAAAATGGAATAAGGATTTACGATTAAAATTTCCATCCAACCAATTTATTCCAAATTTAGTAATTCAGTTAATAAAATCGAAAAAGTGTATTAATTAATACTATTCAATTTAACAACCTTATGTGGAAAAATCAAAAATATTGCTCCAGTTAATTCATATTCAAATAGTTCAAATCATTTTAAAAAAATGAAGTATACCATATGTTTCATTTGATTTATTTATATTGTAGCAAAATAATACTATAGATCTAAACGATTTTGCTCATAAAGATAAAAATAAATAATTTGTTCCAAATATATTCTTTCTATTTAATTCAATTTGTGTAAAAAATTATTTTTATGTATCACTGTTCTTTCTCAAGGCGAGGTTCTCATGACAAACAACGTAGTAAGCAGCTCGAAATGTTAATTAAATTTCATGCGACCCCAAACAAATTTTATTTTTCTCAGAACTGCAATTCAACATTTCACTAATAAAATGGATCTCGAGTGTAAAAGATTGATCATCTTATAGTTTGATCACATTTTGGCTGGACTTCTGCATCTTCCCAAAAAAAAGTATATCTCGCTTCCTTATGTTACACTATATATTTTGTCGTAGTTTGAAAACACCTTCATTTGTAAGTGGCATTTTCAAATGATGAAGCATAAGAAAATAATTACGGAGACAAAATATCTGTGGATCACTGATTTTTTTAGTGATAGCTTCGATTACTACCATGAATCTAAATTTCAAAGCTTTCGAATTTTAAAAGTTTTGTCAAACATCTCCCTGATTTCACATTACATTTTCTGTTTACTTTTCAGTTTTAAAAGGAAAAATAACATGAATTAATAAAGTTTAAATTATTTAAATATCTTTTTATCAGTTTGAATATAATTTTATTTTATCTGAACAACATCTAACATTAATATCTTAAACAACATGTCATCCTCCAATGTGAACCAAGGAAAAGAATATGATTTTTATTAAAATAGAAACTTTTGAAATAAAATAATATTTAGGAAATATATAAAAGATGAAACTCGCGTTATTTCTAAAAATTATTTGCCAGCAAGTGACACGGCTTACATAAATGAAAACCCAAAATGCATAATTGATATTATAAGTGAAAAAATTGTTTGCAATCTTTTTATCTGTTAAATTATTACTAAACTTGTGAATCAGTGATTTGATTTAAGAAAACCATTAATACTGATTAACCATTAAACCATTAATGCTTAAACCATTAATTAGAACCGAACAAGTAGAAATTGGAGAATTGACCTGGCGACGGAGGTTCTGGCCGATGAAAGACGAAATTGGTTTCATTTGGATTTTAATTTTTGCGATTTGAATATGTATTGGGTTTTCACAGCCTATTCAAAATGATTTACTTTTCGTGTGAATTATTTCACTTAAAACAAATTGTGTTATTTTTTTATCGTGGCCCTTTCTGTCTCCAGAATTTGCCGTCAATCAAACGAACACAATTTTACTGGCGCAGTCGGTAGAATCGTTGGAATAGCTCAATATTGTAAAGAAAAGAGCTCATTTATTACTATAAATGAACTCTCAAGTATTTTCTTATAATTTCATTTAATTACCGTGCCGAGATGTTATTAAGCTAAGTGTGTATTGTAATTAAATCCAGATCCTCAAATGATGAAAAAAATATTGAGTGGCGATCGATGATAATAAGGACAGTTGTATGACGTGAATCAAGTTTGACGGTTCATGGATCAAACGCGAAATCAAAAGATAAATACGTAATCAGGAAATTGTTCGAGTGATATGAAAGAGAGAAACAAGAAGGGAAAGAAAGTCCATATGACAAATGAAGTAAAAGTCCATATGTGTTTCTAGCAATATCATACATAGAAAAATATGGAAGAGAGTTAAGTGATTTAAAAGGAATTTGTTTATTTGTCTTCTCTTAAAATCAAGTACCTAAACCTCATCAAAGATTTTAGTAATTCTTTACATGAATACGTTACAATAAATGTATAAAATTAATCGCAGATTGATTATACGATATGTATTAAAAAAAAGGAAGGAAATTTATATAATAATATTTTCTCCGAATTTAAATAGTGTATTCATATATTTTTTACTGCAAAAATTGATTTCCAGCCAAACGGACAGGGAAAACAATATAGTTTTATTCTTTTGAGACCAAGACTATATTCTTTGAGCAATTTTTCCAAAATTTGAAAAAAATCATCTAACAAAGAATATAAAACAGTACATTCAGCCGTTATTTTTTGAATACAAAAATTTAATACTTTTTGGTCAAATATATATACAAACAGGTTAGTCTCAATACCTGACTTGTATTGAAATCAGGTTAGAAATCACATTCAAAGCACGAATAAACATTCAGTACTACAGTGTGTTAGATTTCAAATGAAGATTTTGAGAGCTTCTCATCTACGTTTCCGAAAAAAAGAAAAACGTTACTCTTTTAAATCTTCTTGAAACTATTTTTCCTTTCTATTCGAATTCCTGTGAATTGAATTTATTTTTATGTCGGTATACTACATAAAAAAAGAATCCAACAGTTCATATTCTTCAATAGCAAAAAAATAAAAAGTTTCTACATTGTTTGCTTTTATTTTCAGAGAAGCGGAAAATTCATTCGGCAACATTTCTACATGTTAAGCATGGGGGAGGCACTTATTATTTTCCCTCCTTCGTCATGTCAGGTATTAATAACTGTTTCACCGTTTAAGTAAGTTTTTCAGAAAGAGCGAGACCTCTGTGAGGCCTCTTTCAAATTCTTAGAGAGCCGTTAACGCACATTTTTAATGGTTGGTGGGATTTGGGGACTAAGGAATGGGAGGAGATTGAAATTAAAACCGCAAAAAAACGGAAAGAAAGGATTGAAAAGTTTCCTACTTTTATTAAGAACTTTTTTTTTCCTTTTAAATTTTCTGATGGAATCAACGCAATCACTAAATAAAAATGTATATTGTTTTTTTTTTTTGTTTGTTTATATTGCTCCTCTTTATGAAATATTGTTTCACTTTCCCAATGCTAAGTTCATAGCTTTGCGAAACGATTGCTTTTGATGTAATTTTGAAACCTTTAACAGTGCGATAATTATATCTTCCCCCATTAAAATAAATAACATGCCTTTTAAGTGACTAAATATGTTAAATTTCAATGCGGTTGAGAATTTTTTAAATACAAAATCTTCAAAATGTCAAAAAAATAATTTTTAAAACATGTATCCTAACATTTTCAGCACTCGATTAGGTTAGAGTTTTTACCATACTCTTAATACGTTTATTTCGAAAGAGTAATCAAAAATAAAATTCACATAATGTGAACCAACTATGAATGTATTAAAATTAATCCATCGAAAAAAACAAAATTACGTAGTATCAATTCAAAAAAATGTATCAGTTTTAAATTTGAAACTGTTAAGTGTAATATAATTTTATCTGATATTAAAAACTTACGCTTAATATATTTTATTTATCAAATATTAAAAAAATGTATATATGAAAATATGAAATTTTTATATATATATATATATATATATATATATATATATATATAAAAGAGAAACATCAAAATATTATAATTCACAAAATATCACATCATAAGCAAATTCACCACACAACATATCATTCATAAATTCTTACAATAATGCCTACATATTAAAAGAAATCAATAAAAAAACAGTAAAATTATTATAACTCATATAAAAATTATCTTAATTCTCTAAACATGCTAACATTATAATTTTAAAAACAAAAATCTATTAAGCAATTCAAAAATTATCAGATAAATCACATTGAAAAAAAGCTAAATTTAGGATAATAGAAACATGTGATTAATATCGATCCATACTTTGGAACAGAGAAATGTGCTTTTATTGACGTGTGTTATGTTAATAATGATGCGATTCTTTTGATCGCAATAAGAAAGCTAGAGTAAATGTTCGATTTCGACGCTCACCGTCGTTCTAGGAAGCTCAAAATATCGATCGGTTTGGTGACTCAACGCCAACTCTTTTCCCTCCTCCGCAAACATTTGATTCCATCACCTGTTGAAAAGTATTCCCTCTATCCACATTTTGGTCGCAACCCGAATAGTTTTCTCCGATGCTCTTCCAAAACATTGGCGAGCATCCTTAGGGAGAGAGAGAGAGAGAGAGAGAGAGGCGCAGGCGGGATGGATAAGTTTAGGGTTATCATGTTCGCGGACAGGTGGTGGAATGAAAATCTAAGATTGCCACATTTTTCAATTTATCGGTAAAAATGTTTCTTCTCCAAGGAAGGAGATCTCACAGCATTCCATCGTCATTGATCTTATTACATTCAAGTATGTGAATTGTTCCATTATCTAAATGAGAAGACGGCAGGATTCTTCGAATTTTAGAAGATGTGAGGTCGAGGTATTTAATTGGTGTAGTAAAAAAATTCCCCCTGCCTAGGCAAACACTGTTGACTGCATTTAATTTATTCTTAAGTTTGGTAGTCTATTTATAAATAGAAATTTATGCAAAATTTGCCGATTCCGTATTTGGTATCATAGGAAAATTCATGGTTGATTCACTAAGATAATCAAGTTCCAAAATCTCTTATGCACTCAAGTGATGATTTATAGTATTGGAAATCAAAGTGATGTAGTGATTGCTAATGAGGGAGTAGGCCGCAAAGATAGGTCCCATGTCTGATTTGTAGTAAATACAAAATGCTAAGTAGGAAGTCGAGAAGAAACTTTTCCCTTTTGGGTCGGAATGTTTGTATCCCCAGACCGGAAATCTCGAATGAATTCCCCCATCGGGAGGAATTTACTAGTATCATAATTATTTATTTCATCTAAAAGAATAGGCTAGAGGAAGCTCAAAGGAGAAACTCGGATTAATTAAAATATTAAATATCTGGAATTAAGTCAACGGAAACAGTATACTCAGTTTTATTGTGAAAAAGATGGGAATTTGGTTGTTAAAACTAATTACTAAACATCCATTTAGAGAAGGAAAACACATAAGGAAGATTCCTAAGAGGATTCAACTGATTATTTACTCTATTGTATGAATCTTGAAATAGAGCATCGAAACCTAATTCAGCAGCGATCATGAAGCTTGCAGTTGTGAGACCATAACCCCCCCTTAGCTTTTCCCCCCCACTTTTTAGATTTTTAGCCGGAGAGAAAAATACCTTATGGTCCTTTGCAATTCCATAGGAAAGGAAGGAAGGTCATTAAATGTCAAAATAAATTTGACTATAGAAATAAGATTTGTTGCTTCTTGAGAATCCCTGTTCCTACACCCGTGATCAAAGTTAGTAATTAAGCTATTACCATTTATTTTACAATTTAACAAATTATGGTTTCACAGACCTTGGACTGGTGAGTCTCCGAGAGTTTTTGACGTCTTCAGTGATAACTGAAATGACCAAACTGATCACACATAACGCATTATAGGACAAAAGTATTTGTATCATAGCCAATTCTTTCAGAATGAAAATAGAGATATTTATTATTTTTTTAAATCAGAAAATGAACTGAGATCTGTTATTAAAATGCTGGCTTTGATCTAACAATAAAAATAGGTTATGATTATTTATTAACGTCGCACTGAGAAGCTACATGAGGTCAATTGATGACGAGCCTCACAATTTTGAACCTCAGACTTCTGGTAAGGATGGAATTAATATAAAAGTGGGTTGTTTTAGTCTGTTAAGCTTGCTTAAACAATGATTTATAAATTAAACAGTTGCAAAATTAAATATAATATTTTTTTAAATACATTTTAAATTTTACAAAATTAATTTTTTAAAAAAAGTTAATTTTTACAAAATTAATTTTTTTAAAAATCCTTTTTATTATACGTTGGTTATAATGTCTTAAAGAAAACGAGTCAACAATATTTAAGTAATTGTTTTAAGCATTCTTAAAAACAAATGAGAATACGTAAATCCCACATCCAATAACTAGTAATGATGAGCTAGCACAATATTTTATTTCATAATTTTTGATACATAAGGTAATAAATTTAAATCAAATATAATTTTTTCGTATGTCTTTTAATATAAAAGGAAAAAGGAACACATAAAATTAAAATTCTGACTGTTTAAATAACAAACATTTGGCAAAGCGTATGTTATTGGTAGCCTAAATGGTTCAATAAAAATAAAAACCTAAACGATACTTTGATAAATAATCTAAATCTTTTTTAAAAGTAATTGTGGAGTTTCAAATAGTTATGGATGGGAAACAAAACCAAAAAAGCATATAGACTTACAGAATGAAAAATTTAATGTATTTGTAAAGAATAAAAAGTTATATATATATATATATATATATATATATATATGTGTGTGTGTGTGTGTGTATAAAAATATATATAGATAGAGAGGGAGAGAGAGAGAGAGATGTATATAGATGTATATATATATATATATATATATATATATATATATAATATACATACATATGTATATAATATATATATGTGAGTGTGTATAGTATTTTTACATTTTGAGACGCCTTCCAACACTAGATGGCGCAATTGTTTCTTTTGGTTAAGAGTGCAAGCACGAAATGTGCAAGCAAAGCAAGCGCAAGCACGGCAAGTAAGATAGAAGAGTACGACCAACACAGAAAGACGTGTGATTTGATAGCTCCTTAGTATGTACTACCAATAGTTCAATTTTAATTTAGTAAATACTGCACAATAATATATGGTTTAATTAAATGTCATTTTCTAAGAATCCGCTTTGTTATTGAATCCAGAAAACCCCCTAGACTTCTTTAAAACGAGTCATGTACCCAATTTCTGTAGTTAGGATTCTATAGAGTAAAAAAATGGCGGCTCCGGCCGGGATGGAAAAGTAACTCATCAATCAAAATTCAGAGCACCTTGCCGTCTCATTGCAACAGTACCATCCTGGTAATTTTGTTTTAAAAAAAATAATGCTCGTTGCATTCCTGGAACAGTTTTGAAGATGAGTTTATGGAATGAAAAAAATGCCCAATGCGCTAAGAGTTCGAAGAAAGAAGTACTTTCTGTACTTGTTCACGTTAATGCATCCCGCATTGCTGAAATTGCCGCTGCTAAGAAGATTTAATCATCGAAACGCCACCCAGGTGAAAAGAATTCTACATTCTACATAGTGAAAAAAACATCCTGAATTTTGAAGTGCTATTTGAATACTTCGTAGTGTTATAATATTCGATTTCAATTACAATCTAGTTATATTTGGTGATAAAATACCATTAAGTGTGCCTTTGAGAGACAGAGAACCGCCAAGAAATCCAACAGAATCTAGGGTGTGATCGCGCAAGTATTATCTCTCTATTGTGAAAAGTTCTTTTTTTTTTGAAAAAAAATGTGTCTATGATTATATTTTATAATTTTTATGTCTCACTTTTTCCTAGTTTTCCTTTCAGTTAATATTGTTTTTTTTAATACTCTCTCTCTCTCTCTCTCTATATATATATATATATATATATATATATATATGTATGTATTACCAATTCTTTCTCAGTAACAAAAAATTTAAAGAGTAGAAAGCTATTATATCTGACTTTGAACCGCTGAATGAGAGTGCTTTCAATTCATCATTTTATGCTGATCTGTTTTTCCTCTCCTTATAACATTAAACAATAATTATTACTGATTGTAAAGCTCAAGTATTCGTAATTTTTTTTCTGTTTATGAAAACGTGTATGTTAATATTTTTTTTTTTTGCTTTGTTGATGCAGATATCTTTTTATCTTTCGAATACTAGGAATATTTGATACTCTTAATTCATTTTGTATTTCTCATTATTCTTTAAATATATACATTAGTTCTGTAATAGCTTATGAGTTTTCTTTTTCAATTTAGAATATATTTCGAATTTTTTCTGTAAAAAGAAGTTATGCGAGAAAATTGTTTGTCTTATATATTGAAAAATAATATCAAGAATTGAAAAGTATTTACTTTATTTTTTTTTTGAATGATTTCTTTTTTATTGAATGTTGAAAATCTTAATACTCTAAATATTGCATATTATTTTTAAGTTTGTATGCATATCTTGGTTGAGAACGTAAGTTATTGCGAATTTTGCATATATATATTTATTTTAACATTCGCAGAATCAATTAAGCAAAACCAGCTAAATAATTCTTTCAACTGAATTAAAAAAAATACTAGATCATTTTTTTTTCAGAATAGCTAATTGTTATAAAATATTTCAAACTTTATTCGCACAAAATATCTTATTTATTGAAAGGTAAGAAATAGGACTTGCTTAACCTAGCAGCAGAATTAAGTTTAGAAGCAACAGCTGAAATGACTGAACGAATGTTGAAAAATTTAATATAAATAGCACAGGGTATGACGAGAAAGACACCAAATTGATGTATGATAATATAATGAAAGAAAGGAAAGAAAAGGAAGAAGAGAGAAAAAAGAACTGGAATCGGCAGAGAAGAGGAGACAAGATGAGGTAGAATTAGAGAAGTTAAGAATCGAGGCCCAAATTAAGTTGAGTTAAGGAACATTGGCGTTAAATACTCGTACACCGAGTAATGATTTCAATAAGTTACTACATAAATTCAATATGAAAGAAGATATTAGTCTATATTTGATATTATTTGAGCGCCAAGCTA
>BMAW01091989.1:19872-34446 GCA_019974015.1 Nephila pilipes | reverse complement strand
GTCAGTTTCGTAACTGTCTTCAGTTTTTTGTTCGTTTAAAGCATTCTGTTTTTCGCAAGTCCAGATGCGTTTAGGTATCTAAAAAGAACAAGAAAAAAGATAAATGTCAGAAAACTGGTAGAGAATTATCTACACTTTAAGATACATACAAAGATAGGTTTTTGAACAATAAAAGTGTATCATACAAATATATGACATCCCACAATAATCTTACGTGGAAATCTCTACAGACGTTCCCTTCCCAAGCCTTCCTTGGCTGCATTTTGTACTTGTTAGTTTTGTTTTGTTTGTCAATTGTCTCCATAAATATTTGTAATATTTTTTTATAAAATAAATCGTTTATATTTTTTAAATAAACATCTTCAAAGTGTTTCCTTGTGTAATGTACCTACCTGTAATTATTTTACATGTAATAAATCTGAACTACAGTAAGGTGGGTCACTCTCATCCTCAGCTCATACCCGACCAAACCCACTTAATTTCTCATCTATTTAGGATACGAAATACTATTCCTTCATCTGGTCTCCACAAATATCGCTGAAAGAAAAAAAGATTTAAGTGTTTAAAATCAATCCTAAAGTTCATTTTCATTAACAAGATTTAGGAGCTAAAACAAATGAAAAAACATCAACTCCAAGAATATAGCAAATAGAATCAAGAATCGCCATGATTCATTATGCACAACAAAATGAGTTATAAGAATATCGAAATTATGAAATGCAATGAAAAACAACATCCCTTAGTGGTGAGATAGAACAGCTACTTTAACAAAAGATACTGATTTAAAAATTAATTATAAAGAATATTTCAGATATAGCTTTTTACAAAAATAAAAAAATAAAATAAAGGACAGTTCATTCTTCTACCCATGATCACTGGCATTATTTTGAATATCAAAAATTGGCGGTGAATTTACCTTCTTTTCACTTCGAGTATCATGAAAACCGGAAAAATCGACTCTGGTTTAATTGGTTGATATATCTCCTCAATCGAATTTGTAAAAGCAGTTCTGTCAACTGCTCGATGTTGTTCAATTATGGCAGCAGTTTCGTACTTTCTTCAGTTTTTGTTTCTTTACTTCTTTTTTGCAAGTCTAAGTGCTAAGATATCTAAAAAAAACAAGAAAAAAGATAATTTTTTCAGAAAACTGGTAAAGAATTATCATCATTTTAAGTTATATACAAATATAGGCTTTTGAACAATAAAAGTGTATCATACAATGTTATATTACATCCTACAATAATCTTACGTAGAAATCTCTACAGACTCCCTCCAAACTCCTTGGCTGCATTTTGTACTTGTTAGTTTTGTTTTGTTTGTCATTTGTCTCCATAAATATTGCTAATATTTTTTTTATAAAATAAATCTGTTTATATTTTTATAAACATCTTCAAAGTGTTTCCTTGTTTATAATACTACCTGTATATATTTACAAGAAATAAATCTGAACTAATATGGTGGGTCATCTCTCCCTCAGTCATACCCGACCAAACCCACTTAATTTCTCATCTATTCAGGATACGAAATACTATTCCTTCATCTGGTCTCCACAAATATCGCTAGAAAACAAGTGTTAAGGTGCTTCTCAGCTACGAAATCAAACCATAAAAGAAAAATGCGAGAAATATATACAAAATCTAGAATTTAAAAGGAAAAAATGAAAAGAAAAAAAAGATTTGACTGTTTAAAATCAATCATAAAGTTCATTTTCACTAACAAGATTTGGATTGAAACAAATGCAAAAAAATTAACTCGGAGAATATATTAAAAAGAATCAAGAATCACCGTGATTCATTATTCACAACAAAATGAGTTATAAGAATATCGAAATTATGAAATGCAATGAAAAACAACATCCCTTAGTGGTGAGATAGAACAGCTACTTTAACAAAAGATACTGATTTAAAAATTAATTATAAAGAATATTGTTTTTTTTTTTCAAAACCATTTTTTTTTTCAAAACACCCTAATTTTTTTACACTTTTATTTTCATACACAAAAATAAAAATTGCGTTTGGAAATAATAATAATAATCTATGTGTGTGTATGTATTTATTTTCGAAAATTTTAAAATTTTAAGACATTTTAATGATATTTTGGAATTTTTTCCAACGTTCTATTTCAAAAAATATTTTACATTTTCAAAAAATTATTTCACTTTTACGAGACAATTCCTAAATATATTTCTAGAGAATACACAACAATCTTTAAGCAGTTTCAACAGAATCAAAAGTTATAGGAAGTCGAAGCTGCTAATTGGGCTGACAGTTTTTCAATACTCTACAGAAGCAAATAATCCCCAAAAACTATTTCATTTCGTAACTCTTTGTACATTCTCTAGATACCATTAGAAACATTTGTGTGAAATGTCATGCAAAAATATCTCTTTTGGTTCTAAAGATATCACTTTTAAGATATCATCAAATGTACAATTCTGCAGTTTGAGGGGGGGGGAAGCGGGGTAAGGGGAGTATAACTTTATAAATAGAATTTTTAAATCATATTTTGATTATTATGTAATCAAAACTCCCCAGATTAGTACTTACGTCAATCTGTATTATTTTATTCAATTTCCTCTTTCTTTGGGTCCTCCTTTTTTATAGAGTGATTTTGCAACAGGCAAAAAAATGTTATTTAGAAACTTTGACTCGAATGGTGACAAAAGATTTGTAATTTCTTTTTCTTTAATTTTCCCCAACCCCCTAATGTTTTTACATTTTCTGAGCTTAATTTTCATGCAAATTAATAAATAATGCAATTTGAAATTATGTATATACCAACAATTTTTTTAAAAATTTGAATTTTAAAGAAATTTTAATCTTACTTGGGAATCTTTACAAAAGTTCTATTTTGAAAAATTCCACATTTTCGAAAAACATTGCTTTAATATAATTATATATCTAGTGAATGGCCTACACACTTTAAAATATTTTCATAGAATTAAAAGTTATAGTCCGTGGAGATCGGCAAAATAAAATGAAACTGTGGTTTTTGACGGAAAAGGAAATACGTTGTCGGATGAACAACTTAAGTAAATGTTTTTGGTGTGGTTTGTAATCAGAAAATTTGAAAAATCAGGGCCTGGGATTTTAATTGTGAAAAAATACACAATTGAGTAACATGTGGAAATGATCCTATGTTACTATACAAGTAAAGGTTCCCTTAGTCTGACTCAGAATGAATATGTTCGTCATTTTCATTTAAGAAGGCCTCCTTCAGGATATTGGCCTTCGTTAAGTGTTTTGAGATGCGATCTTCTGTCAAAGATATTGCATGAACTAGAAAACTCCTCTCAGATCACAGAAAAGCTAATTTTAATCGTATCAAGTAAAGCATTGTTGAGAAACCAAGCATCATCTGCTGGAAGCTATTCTACGAGAACTGAGAATTGATCCTTATATTTCAATTGCCTCGCTGATTCCGATTTTTTTCTCCCTATAGAGGTACCTTAAATATCGTGTTTGCATCACTAATCCTGAGACCATTGCTCAGCTCAAAATCAATATCTGTCAAGACATTCAAGGGATTTATCAGGAGATCATAAAAGTTGTTATAAAAATGTGATAGAAAGTGCCCGTATTAGTGAAAAAGGACAATGGTACGTTTTGAAAAGATAATGTATTCCATTACTAGTTGAAAGAAAAAAATTTATGAAAATGTATAGCATATATATAAATAATTATAATTTTATAAGACATTAAATAATCTTTTATCATTGTAAAGTGAGACAATTCATTTCGCCTACTCCTATTTACACAACTGTCTCCATGTGTTTGGAGACAGTTGTGTAATGCGGAAGTTTGGAAAGGAAAGTGCCAGGTCAGGTGTCCTCCTCGTTACTTGACCGAGTTTCAAGATTATGAGGTCCATCGCCAGTAGTTTCTATGTTGCGTCTCAGTGCGATGCTAATAAAAAAATCACAATCACTCTATTATAGGCACAAAATGTGTGGTCTTTTTGGTGTAACTTTTTTGGAGGAACTACTGTAATTAATATTTGAAGCAGAAAGTTATAAGTGAGAAATAAAAGATGATGAGTGTTTATTAACGTAGCACTGAGAAGCAATACGAATGGTATATAGCGACAAAATTTCGAAACTTGGTCAAGTGACGAGGACGACACCTGTGCAGCGATCTTCCTCTCTAAATTTGCACAACATACCAACGAAGTGCATTACAGTTTTGACAGATTTATCGTGCAATAGCTGAATAAGTGTTTCGTTACTGTTATTGAGCTGATGCACGACGTCACTACATGGCGAGTCTTCAATAGCACCTGGACTGAAGCCCAAGCCTGGCCGGAAAAAACGCCGGCCTCGAGTCCACGACCCTCAAGATTGGGTTATCGAAGCATAGTGTTCATGCTTGTAGACTCGTGGAGTGATAATAGAAGGAACTATTGTTAGAATTGCAAGCATTCAAGCATAGGTATGAAGGTTTGAAAAGTTTGAAATCTTCATTTGTGCATATTTTGTGAACTTTTGTGATAATATAGAAGAAATGAATTTCCAATTTCTAAATTAATATTTATTGAAAACGGCTGGGGAATAGGAATTATTAGAGGTGAAAAAGAATTAGACATTGCAAAAATGCAGCACAAATCTACTTTTAAAACTGAATCTTGGAAACTCTTAGGGAATCAAAATATCACACTTAAAAGAAAGCTGATTGTCGTTTAATAAGGTGAACAATCGTCCTTATTTCATAGGTTCTGTCCTTCCCCGATAAGTACCCTCCTTCCTGTTTTCTTTTCGATATTTTAAAACTCATCTGTTAATCTCTGTATTCAGAAATGCCGCGCCAAACTGTTACACAAATGTTGAATAGAAAAAAAAAAAAAAACTTTCAGGGTATTCAAAAGCTTAATCTGTAATTAGAATATATATAACGCATTAATTGGAAATATTTATTTAATTTAAAGTTACAATAGCAGTTTTTACAAGTTTTTCAGTTGTAATGTTTAAAATTCTTAAAAAAACCTGGCACAAATATTAATTTTTCTTTATAAGCAACAATGGACATTATGTGTTGTATATTACTAAAAAGTTCTTTTAAATTTGCGTTACCTTTTTTTTTTTTGTTAGTTAGTTTTTTTTAGTTATTTTATCTGATTTAATGAATATAAAACTAGCTAAGACTTCATTCAAAACTATATTCTTGATTCATTTATTTTTATTGAAGGATTCATATTAATAAAAATAAGAATAACTCGTTATATATGTTAAACTAAACCTTTTTCAGACGTAAACATTTTACTATATTTAAAAACGTTTACTAAGCGTAACTTTTAAAAAATTGAACCCTGAAGTATTTGTTATAAGAAAATTAGAAGGGCTGCAAGAATGTTTTTATTTGATCGCTACTATATCAAGAATCAAAAAGCAAAATATAACGATATTATTTTAGAATTATTAAAATATAAAAAGTCACACAAAATCAATAGGTTTTTGATATTCTAACAAACGTTGGGTGTGTGATTGAATTCGTTTTACTGTAATTAAACTTTCATTATAAACTTCTCAACGGATTTCTAAAAACGAGACTCGTAATTTCGAAATACTTTTAGTTAACGTGGACAATACACCTGATTAGTAATCTCTTTCTCCGAACTTTCATTCATAACTTATTTCTGTCCACATTCAGATGAATCCGTTTTACTAAAAGAAACTAGTTTTTGATAATGGGACAAAAATAATATCATTTCACGCATATGTTTTTATTTGATCTTTTATGCTACAATATCAAGAATCAAAAAGCAAAATTTAACGATATTATTTTGTTATTAAAATATAAAAGCACAAAAATCAATAGGTTTTGATATTCTAACAAACGTTGGGTGTGTGATTGAATTCGTTTTACTGTAATTAAACTTTCATTATAAACTTCTCAACGGATTTCTAAAAACAAGACTCGTAATTTCGAAATACTTTTAGTTAACGTGGACAATACACCCGATTAGTACCTCTTTCTCCGAACTTTCATTCATAACTTATTTCTGTCCACATTCAGATGAACTTTGCTACATTAAAAAGAAACTAGTTTTTGATAATGGGACAAAAATAATATCATTTCACGCATATGTTTTTATTTGACCTTTTATGCTACTATATCAAGAATCAAAAAGCAAAATATAACGATATTATTTTGAATTATTAAAATATAAAATGTACACAAACAAAATCAAGATTGTTGATTTAGAAAACTATGAATCTAGCAAACGTTGGGTGGATTGAATCTGTTTTACAGTAATTAAACTTTCATATAAACTTTCAACGATTTCTAAAACGAGACTCGTAATTTCGAAATACTTTTAGTTAACGTGACAATACACCTGATTAGTAACTTTCTCCGAACTTATTCATAACTTATTTCGTCCACATTCAGATGAACGTTTTACTAAAAGAAACTAGTTTTGATAATGGGACAAAAATAATACATTTCACGCATATGTTTTATTTGATCTTTATGCTACAAATATCGAACAAAAGCAAAATTTAACGATATTATTTTAGAATTATTAAAATATAAAAAGTCACACAAAATCAATAGGTTTTTGATATTCTAACAAACGTTGGGTGTGTGATTAAAATTGTTTTATAATTAAACTTCATTATAAACTTCAACGCGATTTCTAAAACGAGACCTGTAATTTCGAAATACTTTTAGTTAACGTGGACACAACACTGATTACAATCTTCTCCGAACTTTCATTCATAACTTATTTCTGTCCACATCTCGATAGAATCCGTTTACTAAAGAAACTAGTTTTTGATAATGGGACAAAAAATAATATCATTTCACGCATATGTTTTTATTTGACCTTTTATGCTACTATATCAAGAATCAAAAAGCAAAATATAACGATATTATTTTAGAATTATTAAAATATAAAATGTCACACAAAATCAATAGGTTTTTGATATTCTAACAAACGTTGTGTGATTGAATTTCTTCAGTAATTAAACTTTCATTATAAACTTCAACGGATTTCAAACGAGACTCGTAATTTCGGAAATACTTTTACTTAACGGACAATACACCTGGATTAAGTCCTCTTCTCGAACTTTCATTCATAACTTATTTCTGTCCACATTCAGATGAATCCTGTTTTACTAAAAGAAACTAGTTTTTGATAATGACAAAAATAATATCATTTCACGCATATGTTTTTATTTGATCTTTTATGCTACAATATCAAGAATCAAAAAGCAAAATTTAAGGATATTATTTTAGAATTATTAAAATATAAAAAGTCACACAAAATCAATAGGTTTTTGATATTCTAACAAACGTTGGGTGTGTGATTGAATTCGTTTTACTGTAATTAAACTTTCATTATAAACTTCTCAACGGATTTCTAAAAACGAGACTCGTAATTTCGAAATACTTTTAGTTAACGTGGACAATACACCTGATTAGTACCTCTTTCTCCGAACTTTCATTCATAACTTATTTCTGTCCATAATTCAGATGAATCCGTTTTACTGTGAAACTAGTTTTTGATAATGGGACAAAAATAATATCATTTCACGCATATGAGCAAAATGCTACAACAAAACTTAAAAACGGAATTTTAATAAAAACTAAAATTTTGTCTAATACCATATAATCATATAATTCGAAACAATACTATTATTGGATTAAGAATTACACGATACATTTTATTCTTGGCATTTGGAAAATAAGTTTGTAAATATTCTTAAGGTACGTTAAAAATTTTCAAAAACGTTAACTTAATATAGAATGTACATACAGGTGCTTAATCTTATAAATTGATAAAAGAGCTATGTGCAGATAATTTAAGAAATTAGAAGATTTAAACCTCATGATTAGAAAATTTAAATTTTTAATCCATCAAGTACCTGATTTTGAAGACAGGTGGCATTGCAAAGGTAAATTGGTTTCATTGCGGGCTGTAATCTGTTAAAGGCTCCGAAACAAATTTGACAGATTCAGATATTTGATATGGCAGCAAGTTGGCGTTCCTCCTTTCACAAGTTCTCTCCTCCCTCGGAGAAGTATAAGAACTAATCCGTTAATCTCCGAGGCACAGATCCCACTCCGAACTGTTAAGCGTCACGTGACGGTACAGTTCTGGAACACGCGATTATGCAACGCTTGCGCAGAGCATAGTACTTCTGAGTGTCTGGCGCATGTCTCTCACCCGTAGCCTCTAAATTATACTTTGAGTTTACTTCTGACGTACGAAACTATTTCTTTCTTAGTGAATATTATACTCAAGTACAATTCGCGTTTTATTAATTCATTCATTATACAACCCTGTTTTCGACACTAATGTAAAATAATTTAAACATAGATAAAACAAAGTTTTATCGCTTTTGTTATTAAAGTGTTTTAGTTTTAATTATTAATTTTATTTATTCATAAAGTGCTTGCATTGTTCGCGTAGCTCTATATTTCATTTTTAATTTCAATTAAGGGATGGAAAAACCAAGAAAAAGAAATGCCATTTAAAAGATCAATTGAAAAAAGGAATTTCCATTCCTCATATCAAAAACAGACACCATTGTTTTTTGCAATACTTGCAGAGGAGAATTTTGTATTGCATTTGGATGCAGAGCAGCAATAACGAAACACTTGAACACTAACAAACATAAACAATCATTAGATGCACCAGCTTCCGATAATAAAGTAACAAATCGTCTATTCTGAAGATGAAAAAACAATTAGCTGTAATGGAGGGAACATTTGCATTTCATACCATAATTCACAATCAAAGTTTCCGTTGTATGAATTGTACAGTAAAATTATTGAAAAAGTTTTACAATGCTAAATTTTTATGTGGACAAAATGTGAGGCACTATTATTAAATCAGTATTTAGAAATTACAGAGATAAAATACTTGCAGAAGACTCGAAAAATGCAGCATTTCTAAAGGTTTTATCTAATGCATCAAATCATGAAAGATTGTATCCAATATTAGTGAGGTATTATAATGTTACCTGGGAGGCATTCAAGTAAAAATTTTAAATTTAGAATTCCATTGAGGGCGAAACTGCTGAAATTTTGTAAACCACCTGTATAGAGTAATAAATGAAACTAATTTGAAATCTAAAGTTGTTGCACTAACAGCTAATAATAGAAACACAAATTTTAGTGGATGAAGACGCAAAGGAGTGAATAATGTCTATGTAAAATTACAAGACTTACTCCAGAAGAAAATATTAGGAATAGATTATAATGCCCATATTTTGTAATGCAATCAACACAACGTCATATGTCTTGCCAATTGATGTAGAAGTAATAATAACGACAATTTATTTGTATTTTAGTTTTTTTACTGTTCGTGTGGCTACTTTAAAATTTTTTATGAAGACGCAAATGTTGAATACAAAAAACTTTTAGGATATTCAAAAGTTAGACGACTCGCTCTAACACTTGCTTCAGAGCGTATTTTACGATTATTTGATTATTCCATTCATTTTTCTTAAGTTTAGACAAATGTCTGAAAATTCTGGAATCTTTTTTCCTATTATAAATTATCGGAGATGTTAATTTATTTTGTACATAATCAGACATCTATTTTCCACTAACTGATTCAAGAGATTTAAGGTGAACATATTTCAGGTATAGAATTCAGTTTTATTTTGAACGATTTCATCCTTCAATATAAATCACGGTGAAGAAATATTTATTCGTTTAATAATAAAAAAAAAAATTGTACAACCAAGAGGAATCAAATCCGGGCATTACGGAAAATGCACCAAAGAAGTGCAGAACTTTTATCAAACATGCTTCTAAGTGTCGAAGAATGGTCTGAAACAAATGTCACATGAAACAACAGTTTTCAATGGTGTTTTTTGACTTCATTGCAAGTAAATTGGGCAGATATTGAAAATTGTGTTGAGTTTTTATCGAAAGAAATGTCTGATATTAAAATCAATGACAATTGTCTGTTTGAGGAAATTAGAAGACTGAATATATACTTAAAAATTCGGATAAATTAGAACAAAGAAAAATAAACATTGTGAAATCGATAAAAGATAGGTGGAAATATTTAACCATTTCAAAAATAAATACATTCCATATGAAAATATAGTTATTCTTGTTGAATTGACATTATGCTGCCCTGGAACTAATGCAACAGTTGGAAGAGTTTTTTCAATAGGTAATGATTTTTGGACAAGTGAGAAATCAAGATTGAATGTTGATACTCTAGCTGCAGCACTTACCTTAAAATTCAATATGAAGGAAATTTTTTGCTCAGAAAATTTGCATTAAATTGTTAGAAATTGATATAATAACAAAAATTGTTCATTCAATCGAGAAATACTCGTTTATGTACATAATCAAGAGGGATGTAAGCATAATTACAGTACTTCTGTTTGAATTAATAAAATGTTTGATTTGCTTACGCTGTACGTTTTTCTAAAAACTTTTCGCCTTCCTTTTCATTATAAAAAAAATTGGTCACCTTACGTTTAACCACGTTTAGGTACAACGAATTGCTATGAATCTTCGTGTTCCTCAGTGAAGTCTGTGTAGTCGGAATATTCACAGTTGACCTGTCATCCCTACACAGAATCGCTGTACAAACGGATCCAAAAAGGTTTTCACAAAATTTCAAAGATTTGACCAAAGCTTCTTTATTAAACATTGCATTTTTTATTCATGCATTGCTATTATTATATTTTATTTTTATTACTATAATTTTGAAATAATTACTTTGTGTTTGCATTATTTTATTGATATTTTCTTACATATGTGTACTTAAAGTAACACTTATGAGCTGTGAAGAAATATTGATAAAATTAACTTTAAATTCGTGTATTTAATACTCTGCAACTGCAGTGGAGCTCTTTATAAGATACTAGCCGCAGCACCCCTTCTTCCCAAGGGAGAATACATAAAATAAAGCTCTGCGAATTTTTTTATAAAAAAATATATTAGTATAATTAATGAGGAAAAAAAGGAATAAACAGTAAGACAAATGTTCTATCCAAAGAATAGATTTAGCCACACAAGGTGGCTAATTTTTTTTTAAATAAATTAAAATAATTTTATTTAAAACCTCCATACAAATGTTTGTGATAGTCAAATACACTATCATACACTCCACACAATTTCAATTCAGTTTTTAAACTTTTTGTAGAAAATATAGCGTAGATTGTAGCATTTTCACGTGTAGTATAATGCTTTGTAAATCTAAATTGATTATTTTAAAATCTTCAATAAATTCTAGCCCTTTTCTATTTGCAAAGTTTATATTGAAATCTCCTGGAAGTACCGTTTTTATTCGATCATACGATTCATCACCTAACATTTTGTACACTGCTTCTACAATATCGTTCGAGTTTGTTCCCGAAGGAGTGTACAAAACAGCCAATCGTATTTTTTTCATTTAGATTGACGCAAATAATATAAGCTACATGTAATTCAATTTAAATCAAACGATAAATAATTAAACTGAATATTATGTAAGCTACAATGTAGGTGCCAGCTCAGTGTCATTCTCGACACTTGACAGAAAATCAAAAATACGAGATCCGTCACGATGTCCGTACTTACCTAAAAAGGTCAGACCCCTGTCCAGCAACTAGGACAACCAGTCCCCCGATATGATCACACTAGAATACCCATTTTAGTCGCATCTTAAGACATGCATGAGCTGCAATGGGACTATTCTTTCTCACCCGATCCCACACGGGTGTCAGTGCGACATTAAATAACAATCAATCAAAAAATTATATTACATGTAACAGAGAATGTATAAGTCTTGGCAAAATTTAAAACCGCAATTTTTCAGTTTTCATTTTCACCAAAACAATTTCAAACACGGTTTTGTAAAAAATATGAAAATTGATAGAGGGAAAAAAATAACAGTGTTTATATAATTTAAGAAAAAAGATATGTTTATTAAATAAATGGAAAATTAAAAATAAATTTAAAACTTCACGTTAATGATACGTATCGTATTCGCGGTAGCCTAGTGGTCATAGTAGCGAACTCACTGCTTGCGGTTTTCATCGAGTCGTGGATTCCTGCCTTATGCCACTAAAGACGCGCCGAGTAGCCGGGGCTGATGCACGTTAAATCTGTCGAGGCCCAAAGTCCTTCAGTTGGCTCGGAAGTTAGGAGATAAGGTCCCAACTCAGGTGTCGTCCTCGTCACTTAACCGAGGTTCAAAATTACGAGGTCCATCACCAATAGTCCTCGTGTTGCTGCTAGTGCGATGGTAATGAAACCAAAACAAAGCAATACGTATCAGGTATCCCTCTCTGGTTACATCAAGAGAGTGTTTACAAGCACTTAAATTATAATCGAGTGAACGCAAGAGTATCAAAATATACCGGCGTTGTTTTAGTAGAGTCGTAGGTTCGAGTCCTGATGCCATTAAAGATCCACCTTGTAGCTAATCCAATGCACGTAAAATCTGGTCGAGGTTCCATGTCCTTCCGTGGGTGTAGTGTGGAAGTTTAGAGAGGGAGGTGCCAACCCAGGTGACGTCCTCGTCACTTGAACTAGGTTCAAAATTACGTGGTCCGTCGCCAATATTCCTCGTGTTATTTCTCGGCGCGAAAAGAAAAATTAAATCATGCTACAAACTATACAGTTACAGTGAAAGAAAAATGACGTCATACAAAAGGATTCGATGACTCAAATGAAAACGCTATGCGATAACACGAAAAGATGCATAAGACATTAATTCGAAAAAAAAGCCAACAGTGTAGACAAACATTGAAATAAATTATTTCTCATGTATGTAACATATATACATACATACATACAATGATTATCTAGCATTCAAGAGCTATAAAATTTCCTGTCATTGGGGAATACATCGAAAACCGATATCGATCGCTTATAAAAGAGGGTTATCAGTTTCACTGAAGCTGGTATAGCATTCATTATCAACATGCAACAGAGTAATTATTTCAAAATGTACCTACAGTGGTCAAATACATTTCGACATGTATACAGTTTTCAATGCTTTGTTTTATGTCTATAATAAAATGCAAAACAGATTCCAATTGTCGAATTCTAGAAAACAATATGAACTTTTGATTGCAATCAACAGTTTGTTAAGAACTTTAAACAATAACCAAAATTAGCACAAATAATACTTTAACACTCATAATTACAAAACCAAAAAGTATTCGACAATTAACTTAAGTGATTGAATATCTTATCAAATCTAAATTCTAATACTTTGCAGTTTTTCCTTTGTGGCGAATTAAAAATCTCTTATATTTATAAATATCTCTTATTTTGCCATTCATCCATCACTACTTCATCATCGTTTTGGAATTGAATTCACATTTCCGTAGCCGGTTTTCCGAATAACCCTGCGGAGACTCTGTTCTGCAACAAAGCCAGAAGTTAAAGCGCCTTACTTAACTTGCCAGATGAGACATCTGTTTGGACCTATTTTGTGTTTAATATCTATTTGTATTTTTGTGTGTATTCAATGTCTTTATTTCATTAGTACTTTTGTGGTGTCTTTAGTTTTTATGTATGTATTTGGTTTATGTATGTGGTGCTATTCCCACGCCATTAACCCAGAATTTATCTGTTGTGTATTGGCAACATGCTTGTTTTTGGAACGAAGAACTGGGTTTGGCGGGAGACGCCATTTGTATTAGTGTTAGTATACGAGCTTGCCGCACAAGTATAGCTACTGGCAGTCGTTAAAATAAATTTATAGTTTGTTAAAAAGTTTTTCATCTTTTTACACACGACTATATCTGGAGCCCCCGGGTGGGCTGAACCACCAAATTCTGCTAAAAGAAAAGTTAAGTAATCGTTCTTTGTATTTAATTTATTATTTACGTTTATCAATGGATGAAGCTTCCAATAAGAAAATGCGAGGTCGAGCGAAATCTGGTCTCACTCGCATTATTAACTCTTTTTCGGATCACATTAACAAAACTGAATTACCTTCAAGGATTGAAATACTTGATAATGTATTTAAAGATTTTGAGACCCGTGTGGTGACCGGGAATGACAGAATAGTCCCACTGTAGCTCATGCATGTCGTAAGAGGCGACTAAAATGGGTACCCAGGGTCTGGGGGTATAGCCAGGCACCCTGCCCCTGGGGATTATATCAGGGGACCTCAGGGACTTGCCTTCTTGAGGTAAGTACGGGCATCATGACCCCGATGCGCCTTAGTGATCTTTTTCTTTCCCATGGGGTTTGCTGTCTTAGGTAAACACTGGTGACACACTCCTGGGATACCGTAGCGATCCTTCTCTATTTTCGACCCTCCTTGTCAACCACTTAGTCTTTTTTTCAACTTCACGTCTAGACCACAGTTTAATCTTGTTTGGCGCAGCATAGCCATATCTGGCTCTTGCGCCAATAAACTTTACATTCACTCACTCACTAAAGATTTTGATCATTACGATGCGATGCTACCAGAAGAACAATCTGAAATAAAGGAATTTGAAGAAAAATATTTTGAAATGAAGGGAAAATATTAAAGCGCTGTTGAGCATTGAACTGTTCATCGATAGTGAATTCTCCTTGCTTTTTCTCCGAGAACTGTAGCAGAAACAATTTCAAGCTTCCCCGATTAAATATTCCTCAATTTAGTGGGAAGTACACGGATTGG
>BMAW01091989.1:0-19847 GCA_019974015.1 Nephila pilipes | reverse complement strand
AAAAATCGGATTTATTAATAAGAAATGAAAATTTTGAACATTTACAAAACCATAGAATAGTAAGCTCTGCAAAAGTTTCGGCTAATCTGATATGGTACTTGCATAGGCATTTAGCCTATATATACATTTTCGAAGTTTACCCGTATCGAATTCCACAGCACTCCATTTTTAGGAGGAGATTTTAAATGGAGAACTGATTCAAGACGAGCGCCAATTTTAATCATTTATCTAGTATGCTTTGAATCAAGAATACTTCTCTAGTTACTAATCTGTGCGAACAATGAGACGGTAGGTATGAAGCGTGTTAAAATCACCCAACAAATCCACGGAAGTGGGTGTCTCTCGATGGAACATGGCAATGTATGAGGCTTCATGGTTTAAAGTGTGAGTGTGATTTGTAACAGGAAAGATTCTACATCGAAATCATTTCACAGCATTCAGTAGATCATCGTGTCGCATGAAAGTTATCGGCGTTTATCGTATATTTGAACATTCTGAAAGTTTACGCTTTTCATGACCGATTACTGGGGCGATGGATTCGAAAGGATTCAATGCAGTTCAAAATATTTACGGCAGGAATCTATGAAAAATTAGAGCGGGTCATATACAAAGAGTTGGAGCGCACCTTTGAATTAAAGTTAACACAGCAGACTTGAGGCGAGGAAAAGTGACAGATAATTTTATAAATGAACTACAAAACTATATGGGTAGCTATTAGGTCCAATGTATGAAGTTTATCAAATGCAAAGTGCCACATTGCTGCATTTGCACACCTGTTCAAGTAAGGGGAACCAATGCATAGATCCCAAAGGGTGTGGACAGTTGGTGTAATACCAAGAGTTATCCTTTCGGGAAACCTGGTAAGGATACCAGTATGGGTTACATCCAAATATAACATAAACATGAAATGTGTGACCAAAATTGCTCGTTAAATGTCTTCATGGCCTTAATCAAAATGCCAATGAAAGTTTGAACAATGCTTAGGTCGGTAACACCAAAAATGCTTTTATTGAAACACATACTTTACAACTAGGATTTTATTTAGCCGTTATCCAATTTAATTGATGGATCTTATGGATTATTAAAAGTTTTGAGGAATTAGAAATAATTCAGGCCATTATACACTGAAACAATACAAGAGTATAGATGAAAATCGCATCGATTATTCAAAGCTCCTTCTTGCCTGAAATTAAATAAGCAAAAAGCTTCAAGAAAGAATAAAAAGTGCTGCACAGGAGAAAGAGGTATGAGCTTAAAATGGAGGATTTTAAATGTTCATTACCTTAATTTTTAAAAATACAAAAGTAAACTTGAATTGATTTTCTGGAAAACATTTTTAAAATGTTACTTATTCAAAACATGACCATTTTGTTCTTTTGTGTTTTTAAATTTATTTTCATCCCAAATTTTCAATCACATTTAGGTCAAAGTTGTGGAGGTGTTTCTCACACATGTGGGCATTTACACAAAGTCATAAGTGCGAAATATTTGCTACATGTTTTGGATCATTGTCTTGATAATAATTAAACCTCCTAATTTCCAAGTACTCGGCGCTTTATAGCAAATATTCATTCATAATGGTTAAATACTTTTGTGGTCCATATGCCATCATATAAAGTTTTGACCACTGGAACATGGCCAAACACATACAGCCGCCCCCATGCTTTACAATAGTTCTGAAATTTTGCTCTTGAAGTTCTTAATTTTTCTTCATACACTACACTGTCCATCTGAAGAAACAAATTAATTTTCCTTTCCTCAGTGAATAAAACCATTTTCAAAAGTCTTTATATTTATAAGGTTTTGCGAACTTTATTCCTTTCATTCCCTTGCATTTATTTATAAATAACTTTTGTCCCATGTAAATTGTTTCTATGTAAAATTAGTCTTTTGTTTGGATTAACAGTTTATGAAGATATTGTGTCACTTCATTAGTTAGATTAGGAACCTAAGTTTAGGATTTAAAACGCATTGTCTTACAATCCATCGTTCTTTCTTGTTCGAAAACGCTTTTAGTCTTCCAGATTTGTAATTATTCAAGATTTTGAAAATTTGAAACGTTAATTATATCAAAACTGTGAATGAGATCTGTTTACAACTTACTGATATTTCGAATCGATTTTCCTTCTTTATGATGCTTAAACAAATTTTCTTTCTATGACTTCTGCTCTTTGCCTTCAATTTGAACATTATTTTACTAAGCTCACAACATGAATAAAATTTCGCTTGAAATGCGAAATTCAAAACTTTAAATCGACGAATAATGCCAAGGCGAAATCTCACTTTGAATAGCCGATAAGATAGAAATCGCCCCTGTCGAGTTCTTTTGACTGATTTTTAAAATTTATTTTATATTTTTTTTTTTCAACTGAAATCAAATTTTAATTTTTACGAATAAAACCTTTTAATAAAATATATGTATAAAAAATTATATTTTATCTATTTATTTTAGGCGATAAATGCAATGACATTGTATGCGACTCTTTATTTAGCTACTGTATGTTACAGATGTGAAATTAATGCAGAGAATTTTCTATGAAGGGCTCTACGTTTGGTTCAAATTTCACCAAATTTCTGTTGAATTCCTTAATTTATTAAATTTTTGTTTATTAAATGTAAGTGTTTGGCATTTCTGAATAATTTTGAGTCATAATCTTTAAAAATGTGGTGAAAATTTTAATTACTAAAAAGTATCGAACGTAGTCGAGATCCCTAAAAATCTTAAATAATCAGAAATGAGGCTCCCACTGTATATATTATTTTCTTTGCTTGTCAGCAATCCGCCAGAACGTATATATAAAGTGATTAACGGTGCGGCGCAGTGTTAGCTGGAAGGCGCGATAAGGGAGGTTTTTAGTGAAGTTCTGCTTCCGCTCAATGTGAGGTATTTGATGAAACCTGTTGAGAATCTTTGGGGTTTCAGGCTGACGTTTTTCCGAGACATGGGGTGGGGAGTTATTCTACCCCATATCGAAGAGGGAGAGTTGGGTGGGTCCTGATGTGGCAGTGGTTGTTTCGAATACTGGTCCATATCATATAAACAAAGTTTCGACAAGCCGAATAAATTAATCCCTTAATACGTCGAAACTCTGCGTTAAATTTTAATTATAAGATGCTTGCATATAAACAACTTCTGCGTCCAATCATAATTTATGCTTGTCCCATTGAAACAGACAACTCAAATCCATTTTAATAAATTGAAATCTTGCAAAACAACATCTTGAGAATGATTTGTAATGCAAGATGGTTCATCGAATTCAAGACTAGAAACTCAATTGACCTTCCGACAAAAAGAAATAACATCAATGAAAGCAAGAAGAATTAATTTAAACACAAAACCTGAATACTAGAAATACCAAGTTATAATGATATTAAATACAGATACAAAGAGCCACGCAGTGTTCGGTGCCGATCCCCTTCATAACCTGACGGCAGTGCTGATTCGGATCCGTACAATTCTGCTCAAGGCGCTTGACCAATTAGTTTTACAAACTAAACTCCTTAACTTCAGATAATAAACAGCCTTTGGGTCCCTCAGTGAAACCAAAACTGACACCAACCCCTCACCTCATCCTGAAACAAACTGTGCTGTCTCTTGATAGAGAACGCATTTCACCTGTAATCCCTACCCTCTCATGCAACTTCTAAATTTTGCCCAAGATTTTAATTACATTTAAATTTATTCATTTAATCTTAAACATTTTTACTTAATTTATTTTAAAGCATTATTATAAATTAAATTCAAAAGCTATTATAATAACACTAATTGCACTGGTGAGTGGTGAATGTAAAATTATTGGCTCAAAACCAGATATGGCTATGCTGCGCCAAACAAGATTAAACTGTGGTCTAGATGTGAAGATGAAAAAGACAAGTGGTTGACAAGAAGGAGGGTCGAAATAGAGAAGGATCGCTAGGGTATCGGGAGGTCACCCGTGTTTACCAAAAGACAGTAAACCCATGGAAAGAAAAGATCACTAAGGTGCCTCGGGGTCATGATGCCCGTACTTACCTGAAGAAGGTAGTCCCTGAGGTCCCCTGATATAATCCCCAGGGCAGGTGCGGCTATACCCCAGACGCTGGGTACCCATTTTAGTCGCCTCTTACGACATGCATGAGCTGTGAACTATTCTTATTCCCGTCACCAACTGCACTGGACACTTGAATTAATCAAGCTAAATTTTATCCAACTGTAATTAAAGCCCAACCGTAGGGTTCAAAACAACCACTCATGAACCCTGGTCGAGTGTGTCAGAGGAAGTTGACCGATCGCTTTTGCTGAGCTTTAACCAACTAGGCTGAAAAGACGTTAGTCGTGTAAAAGATGAGAAACTTTTAAAAATATAAATTTATTTTAACGACTGCCGAGCTATACTTGTGCGGATCTCTCCACACTTCGTTGAAATTGGTCTCTGAAGCAATAATATTTGTCGTACATTTTACAATGTCTGCAGAGAATGCAATTTTATGCAGTCGAAAATTTATCAATGTTGAAAGATATCTCTGATAGATATAACGCCAATATGAATTAAGATACAGTTTTAGCAGCTTTGCAAGACCATCAAAACTACTCTCAATTTGTGAGGTACTACTTTAGCTAAATGCATGATGAGGAAGGTAATAAATTCCACCATTTGAAATTAAATTATCATCCCCTTTGACTAATGTCAAATGTTTGGTCCCTGTATTCAAACATAAATTCTTATACTGTTCTTCAAAATGTTTGTTCTTAGCAAATTTTCTTTCCATTGCCAAAAACTGTGAAATTGCTAGTGGTTTGAATTTCTCAATTTTTTCTTCATCAAAATAGGCTTCAATAAATCTTCCATTTTCATCAACACGATAGGTTTTTGAAAATGAGCTCTAAAATTCTTCTTCTGATAAGCGAGGTGTGAGGAAGGTATATCCTCTATTTCCCAAAACGTTTTAAGGCTTGATAAATGCTGTTTTCGTAGGACAAGGTAATTTGAGAGTTAACTTGGTACAGAATCATTCTTGATTTTCATTTTATCCGATACTACCCAACCAAAATAGTGTTTGTTCAATTGGATCAATCGATTTGACTATTTGTCCTGGCAAACAATAAAAGAAATAATCTGCTCTGATATTAAATCGATCTTTAGGAATAGAAAAGTTATGATCACAAGATTGGTTGAACATAAATACTAAATCCTTCACACAAGCTCTGACGGTAAATCAGATGTTAACTTATTTAGAATAAATGCATCTACCAGTAACACTTTTATCTGCTCCGTAGATGGGAGCTATATTTACGCTAACGAGATGAGTTACAGCTGCTTCAGAAGAACGCCCTTAACATTAATGCGAGCATTAGATCTTTTTATACGTAGTTTGTTTACTAACGACTGGAAATGAAAGCTCAGAGCCACTATCTAATAGAACAGCGCAATCATGACCTTGACCTGAAGAATCAAAACGATAACCATTGCCGTTAGTAAAATTGAAACGCTGTGACCTTTAAAGTGTTACAAGATAAATTAATGATTCGATTTGACAGAAAAATCAGATTGTGACTTCAATAATTTACTCCATGCCTCTTCATATGTTGCATCAGAAACGGAATATGTTTTATAATGGATGCAGGGCATTCCGTCAAAGACCTATTAAATACTAAATTTCTGCACATTTGCCAACGATTTATTGTTGTGCACATAAATACCACATATAAATCCTAAAGCCACAACCATATCTGGCTCTTGCGCCAATAAACTTTACATTCACTCACTCACTAAAGATTTTGATCATTACGATGCGATGCTACCAGAAGAACAATCTGAAATGAAGGAATTTGAAGAAAAATATTTTGAAATGAATGGAAAATATTAAAGCGCTGTTGACGCATTGAACTGTTCATCGATAGTGAATTCTCCTTGCTTTTTCTCCGAGAACTGTAGCAGAAACAATTTCAAGTTTCCCCGATTAAATATTCCTCGATTTAGTGGGAAGTACACGGATTGGTTGGCTTTTAAGGATTTATATGTGGCTATTTATATGTGCACAACAATAAATCGTTGGCAAATGTGCAGAAATTCTAGTATTTAATAGGTCTTTTGACGGAATGCCCTGCATCCATTATAAAACATATTCCGGTTTCTGATGCAACATATGAAGAGGCATGGAGTAAATTATTGAAGTCACAATCTGATTTTTTCTGTCAAATCGAATCATTAATTTATCTTGTAACACTTTAAAAGGTCACAGCGTTTCAATTTTACTAACGGCAATGGTTATCGTTTTTGATTCTTCAGGTCAAGGTCATGATTGCGCTGTTCTATTAGATAGTGGCTCTGAGGCTACTTTCATTTCCGAGTCGTTAGTAAACAAACTACGTATAAAAAGATCTAATGCTCGCATTAATGTTAAAGGGCTTGGTTCTTCTGAAGCAGCTGTAACTCGTGGCTCAGTTAGCGTAAATATAGCTCCCATCTACGGAGCAGATAAAAAGTGTTTACTGGTAGATGCATTTATTCTAAATAAGTTAACATCTGATTTACCGTCAGAGCTTGTCAGTGTGAAGGATTTAAGTTATTTATGTTCAACCAATCTTGCTGATCATAACTTTTCTATTCCTAAAAAGATCGATTTAATATCAGGAGCAGATTATTTCTTTTATTGTTTGTTGCCAGGACAAATAGTCAAATCTGTTACTGATCCAATTGCTTAAAACACTATTTTTGGTTGGGTAGTATCGGGTAAAATGAAAATCAAGAATGATTCTGCTCACCAAGTTAACTCTTACAGAATTACCTTGTGCTACGAAAACAGCATTTATCAAGCCTTAAAACGTTTTTGGGAAATAGAGGATATACCTTCCCTCACACCTCGCTTATCAGAAGAAGAAATTTGCGAAGCTCATTTTCAAAAAACCTATCGTGTTGATGAAAATTCAAGATTTATTGTGAAATTGCCTATTTTTGATGAAGAAAAAAAAATTGGGAAATTCCAAACCACTAGCAATTTCACGGTTTTTGGCAATGGAAAGAAAATTTGCTAAGAACAAACATTTTGAAGAACAGTATAAGGAATTTATGTTTGAATACAGGGACCACAAACATTTGACATTAGTCAAAGGGGATGATAATTTAATTTCAAATGGTGGAATTTATTACCTTCCTCATCATGCATTTGTGAAGCCCAGTAGTACCTCTACAAAATTGAGAGTAGTTTTTGATGGGTCTTGCAAAGCTGCTAAAACTGTATCTCTTAATTCCATATTGGGCGTTGGCCCATCTATTCAGAGAGATATCTTTTCAACATTGATAAATTTTCGACTGCATAAAATTGCATTCTCTGCAGACATTGTAAAAATGTATCGACAAATATTAGTTGCTTCAGAAGACCAAAATTTTCAACGAATTGTGTGGAGAGATCCGCACAAGTATAGCTGCTGGCAGTCGTTAAAATAAATTTATAGTTTGTTAAAAAAGTTTCTCATCTTTTTACACACGACTAACGTCTTTTCAGCCTAGTTGGTTAAAGCTCAGCAAAAAGCGATCGGTCAACTTTCCCTCTGACACACTCGACCAGGGTTCGTAGAGGTTGTTTTGTGAAGCCCCTAGCCCGGTTGGGCTTTAATCTACAGTTGGATAAAATTTAAGCTTGATTAATTCAAGTGTCCAGTGCAATTATTGGTGACCGGGAATGACAGAATAGTTCCACTGTAGCTCATGCATGTCGTAAGAGGCGACTAAAATGGGTACCCAGCGTCTGGGGGTATAGCCGGGCACCCTGCCCCTGGGGATTATATCAGGGGACCTCAGGGACTTACCTTCTTCAGGTAAGTACGGGCATCATGACCCCGAGGCACCTTAGTGATCTTTTTCTTTCCCATGGGGTTTACTGTCTTTGGTAAACACGGGTGACGCACTCCCGGGATACCCTAGCGATCCTTCTCTATTTTCGACCCTCCTTCTTGTCAACCACTTGTCTTTTTTCATCTTCACATCTAGACCACAGTTTAATCTTGTTTGGCGCAGCATAGCCATATCTGGTTTTTGAGCCAATAATTTTTACATTCACTCACTCACCAGTGCAATTATGCTTTATTGAATTTAATTTATAATTAATGCTTTAAGAAATAAATTAAGTAAAAAATGTTTAAGATTAAATGAATAAATTTAAATGTAATTAAAATCTTTAAGGGCAAAAATTTAGAAGTTGCATGAGAGGGGTAGGGGATTACAGGGTGAAATGCGTTCGTCCTATCAAGAGACAGCAGCTCTAGTTTGTTTCAGGATGAGGTGAGGTTGATGTGTCAGTTTTTGGGTTTCACTGAGGGACCCAAAGGCTGTTTATAATTATCTGGAAGTTAAGGAGTTTAGTTTTGTAAAAACTAATTGGTCAAGCGTTCCTTGAGCAGAATTGTACGGAGATCCGAATCAGCACTGCCGTCAGGGTTATGAAGGGGGATCGGGTACCGAAATTTTTCACGTGGCTCTTTGTATCTGTATTTAATATCATTATAACTTGGTATTTCTAGTATTCAGGTTTTTGTGTTTAAATTAATTCTTTCTTGAAAACTTTCATTGATGTTATTTCTTTTTTTGTCGGAAGGTCAATTGAGTTTCTTAAGTCTTGAATTCGCATGAACCATCTTGCATTACAAATCATTCTCAAGATGTTGTTTTGCAAGATTTCAATTTTATTAAAATGGATTTGAGTTGTCTGTTTCCAGATGGGACAAGCATAAATTATGATTGGACGCAGAAGTTGTTTATAGACAAGCATCTTATAATTAAAATTTAACGCAGAGTTTCGACGTATTAAGGGGATTAATTTATTCACGGCTTGTCGAAACTTTGTATTTATATGATATGGACCAGTATTCGAAACAACCACTGCCACATCAAGGCCACCCAACAACTCTCTCCCCTCTTCGGGATATGGGGTAGAATAACTCCCCCCACCACCCGATGTCTCGGAAAAAACGTCAGCCTCCGAAACCCCAAAGATTCTCAACAGGTTTCACAAATACAACTACATAACAGATTGAGCGGAAGAGAACTTCACTAAGAAAAAACCTCCCTTATCGCGCCTTCCAGCTAACACTGCGCCGCCACCGTTAATCACTTTATATTATACGTTCTGGCGGATTGCTGACAAGCAAATGAAAATAATATATACAGTGGGAGGCCTCATTTCTGATTATTTAAGATTTTTAGGGTATCCGACTACGTTCGATACTTTTTTTTTAAAGTAATTAAAATTTTCACCACATTTTTATAAAGATTATGACTCAAAATTATTCAGAAATGCCAAACACATTACATTTAATAAACAAAATTTAATAAATTAAGGAATTCAACAGAAATTTGGTGAAATTTGAACCAAACGTAGAGCCCTTCATGGAAAATTCTTCTGCATTAATTTCACATCTGTAACATACAGTGGCTAAATAAAGAAGTCGCATACCATGTCATTGCATTTTATCGCCTAAAATAAATAGATAAAAAATAAAGTATAATTTTTTTATACATATATTTTATTAAAAGGAGTTCTCTACTGATTTTTTCGTAAAAAAAAAAAAATTAAAATTTGATTTCAGTTGAAAAAAAATATATATAAAATAAATTTTAAAAAAATCAGTCAAAAAAGAACTCGGACAGGGGGCGATATTGTCTATCTTATCGGCTATTCAAAGTGAGATTTCCCGCCTTGGCATTATTCGTCGATTTAAAGTTTTGAATTTCGCATTTCAAGCGAAATTTTTATTCATTGTTGTGAGCTTAGTAAAATTAAATGTTTCAAATTGGAAGGCAAAGAAGACAGAAGTCATTAGAGGTAAGAAAACTTGTTTAAGCATCATAAAGAAGGAAAATCGATTCGAAATATCAGAAAAGTTGTAAACAGATCTCATTCTACAGTTTTTGATATAATTAAACGTTTCAAATTTTCAAAATCTATGAATAATTACACAAATCTGGAAGACTAAAAGCGTTTTCGAACAAGAAAGAACGATGGATTGTAAGACAATGCGTTTTAAATCCTAAACTTAGGGTTCCTAATCTAACTAATGAAGTGACACAATATCTTCATAAAACTGTTAATCCAGAAACAATAAGACTAATTTTACATAGAAACAATTTACATGGGACAGTTGCACGCCAAAAGTTATTTATAAATAAATGCAAGGGAATGAAAGGAATAAAGTTCGCAAAAACTTATAAATATAAAGACTTTTCATTTTGGAAAATGGTTTTATTCACTGAGGAAAGGAAAATTAATTTGTTTCGTTCAGATGGACAGTGTAGTGTATGAAGAAAACCAAATTAAGAACTTCAAGAGCAAAATTTCAGAACTATTGTAAAGCATGGGGGCGGCTGTATCATAGTTTGGGGCTGCATGTTTGCCAGTGGTCCAAGAAAACTTTACATAATTGATGGCATAATGGACCACAAAAAGTATTTAACCATTATGAATGAATATTTGCTATAAAGCGCCGAGTACTTGGAAATTAAGGAGGGTTTCAATTATTATCAAGACAATGATCCAAAACATGTAGCAAATATTTCGCACTTATGACTTTTGTATAAATGCCCACATGTGTTAGAAACACCTCCACAATCTCTTGACCTAAATGTGATTGAAAATTTATGGGCATATTTGGAAAATAAATTTAAAAAAAACACAAAAAAGACAAAAATGGTCATGTTTTGAATAAGTAACATTTTTAAGAAAATCATGTTTTCCAGAAAAATCAATTCAAGTTTACTTTTGTATTTTTCTAAAAAATTAAGGTAGCATGAACATTTAAAATCCTCCACATTTTTAAGTCATACCCTCTTTCTCCTGTGCAGCACTTTTTTATTCTTTCTTGAAGCTTTTTTTTTTTTTTTTTGCTTATTTAATTTCAGGCAAAGAAGGACGCTTTGAATAATCGATGCGATTTTCATCTATACTCTTGTATTGTTTCAGTGTATAATGGCCTGGAATTATTTCTAATTCCTCTAAAACTTTTTAATAATCCATAAGATCCATCATTAAATTGGATAACGGCTAAATAAAATCCTAGTTGTAAAGTATGTGTTTCAATAAAAGCATTTTTCGGTGTTACCGACCATAAGACATTGTTCAAACTTTCATTGGCATTTTGATTAAGGCCATGAAGACATTTAACGAGCAATTTTTGGTCACACAATTTCATGTTTATGGGTTTAGTTATATTTGGATGTAGACCCATACTGGTATCCTTGTAAGGTTTCCCGAAAGGATAACTCGTTGGTATTTACACCAACTGTCCACACCCTTGGGACAGTCTATGCATTGGTTTCCCCTTACTTGAACAGTGTGCAAATGCAGCAATTGTGGCACTTTGCATATTTGATAAACTTCATACATTGGACCTAATAGCTACCCCATAATAGTTTTGTAGTTCATTTATAAAATTATCTGTCACTTTTTCCTCGCCTCCAAGTCCTGCTGTGTTAACTTTTAATTCGCAAAGGTGCGCTCCAACTCTTTTTTGTATATGACCCATGCATTCTAATTTTTTCATAGATTCCTTGCCGTAAATATTTTGAACTGCATTGAATCCTTTCGAATGTCCATCGCCCCAGTAATCGGTATACAGAAAAGCACGTAAAATTTCAGAATGTTCAAATATACGATAAACGCCGATAACTTTCATGCGACACGATGATCTACTGTAATGCTGTGAAATGATTTCGATGTAGAGAATCTTTCCTGTAACAACTGAAATCACACTCACACTTTTAAACCATAAGAAGCCTCGACATTGCCATGTTCCATCGAGAGACACCCCACATTCCGTGGATTTGTTAGGTGATTTTTGTGTTGTAGTAACAGCTTCTACCGCCACGTTCGCTGCACATTTGGCGACAGATGTAGTATAGAGAAGAATATTTTTTTTCTTGTTGTCTAAATGAAATGCTAGATATAAAGGGCATATTTAAAATTGCAGCAATTTTTTTCCTAGCTGCATACCCTTTTCCAATGAGTCATAAGCAGTTCGGTTTGCAGATGTATTCACATCAAGCAAACTGCTCGCTCGTGACGATCCATCTTCTGCTGGATCCATTGATTGCTTCAAGTTTATCCTTGTCGATAAAACTGACAGGAGCTGGATCACCGCGAGCAGTCATTGGACGCCTATACAAATGCTAGATGAACCTCGCGAACTGATCGGCTCGCATGTCTATACGCACCTTTAGGTGGAATTAGAACTCGAACTTTTGGCATGACTTAAACATCGCTGACTACAAAAATTACAAACTTGGCTTTTTTTGGGGCTATTGCACCCCTCTTATGATATTTATTTTTTTATTTCTAAATATTAGAAAAAAATGGAAACATTCATAATTAAAAATTGCAATGAAATGCATTCTGCTAAAATATCTATGATAAGAAACAGGGTTATAAATAAATTACTTTCATTGATTGTTTTGTTGTAAGGTAGAAATAATCAAATTTTATCTTGTTTTTCATAATTATTACTCTAACATATTCTCTAAAGAATTATTTCATAAATGTGTATTAATAAAAGATTTTAGATCATATTATGAAAGATAAATAAACTACATAATATCCATGGGAAAAAAAGCTGCTTTTCATTAATAAGTATATATACAATCTATTAAAATTATAAATATTAAGTATAAAATTTATTTAAACTCAAACTAAATTAAAACTTAATAATTGATTTTATACTTATAAAAATATCCTTAAAATTTCCCAGTTTAGGCTGCATTATTTCTGCATTGCATAATATAAAAAAATGAAGCAAAAATATCTTCGTTGTAGAATCACGTGCAAGAAATTGATTGTGTATTAGAGTTTCGATTCAATTAAGATTGTCATGTGAATGGATGGATTGTTTCTCCCTGACACTGCATTTGGAAACAACATGAAAGTTATTAACGGTGGACCTCTAATTTTTAGCTTCGGTCAAGTGAGGACGACTCTAACTGAGCATCATCCTCTCCTAACTTCCACCCTCGCAGGGAGGACTTTGGCCGACAGATTTAACTTCATAAGTCCTTCACAGGCGGGTCTTTGAGGCCAAGGATCGAACCTACGAATGAACGAAAACCGCCGACCACGAAACCATGACCAATAGACTAACGCAGCCATCATTATTAGCTGAAGTCCGTGTGTGTGAAAACCCTAATTTGCATTTCATTCTTAAATCATGTATTCTTACGGCTCGTAAAATTACCCAACAAATTTCATAATTGTTTCAATATTTGGTTAAATTTCTAAATTTTCAATTTTCCAAACTGTGTGCTTATAATTGTAAAACTAATATTATATGTATATACTTTTGTCTTGTGCTATATTTCTAAATTTTTCAATTTTCCTTTTTGTGTGTACTACTTGAACCAAAACTGTCGCCGCTGGACTAGGTGTCGGCGTGAATCATAGCATCAGTGTCCGTTATTTCTAGAAAACTGTGACGGCAATGGAAGTTAAACTGAAATGCATTCCAAAAAGAAAGAAAGAAAAATGAGAAAGTAAAAAAGTGGAAATTTTAGAGCCAGGACGTCACACTCTGTAAACAAGTTGTTAGTTTTTATTTTCGTTTGATTTTCGGAATTATGTTTTATCTTTTGTTCTTTGCTCTAATATGAACTGTTATTTGTTAACATTTATTGTTGTAAAAAAAAATTCAATTTTTGTGTGTGTGCCAATAAACGCTGAGTGCCTGGATAACTGTCTCCCGAGGGGGGTGACCCGTGTAGTGACCGGGAATGACAGAATAGTCCCACTGTAGCTCATGCATGTCGTAAGATAAGACCCAAAATGGGTACTTACGTCTGGGGTATAGGGGCACCCTGCCCCTGGGATTATATCAGGGGACCCAGGGACTTGCGTTTTCTTCAGGTAGGTATGGGATCGACCTGAGGCACCCTAGCATCTTTTTTCCCTTGGTTTGCTGTCTTTGAAAACTAGACGCCCCGGATACCTTAACGATCCTTTCTATTTCGACCTCCTTCTTGTCAACCATTTTGTGTCTTTTTTCCCCATTTTTTTTCGTCTAGACCACAGTTAAATCATTTTTGGCGCAATATAGCCATATCTGGCTTTGAGCCAACAACTTTACCTTTTCACTTAATTTTGTCGACTAACTCATTTTCATAGTTTTAACGTCTAGATCACAGATTTGCCTTGTTTGACGCAGTATGGCCACATCTGGCTCTTGCTCCAATAAACTTTTCTATCACTCACTCCCAAGGGGGGGCACGGTATGTAGCTCTATACCTTTGGGTGAGCCTCGGTCCTCTTAAGTATTCCACCAATAGTCCTGGTATGTAGCTCTATACCTTTTGGGTGAGCTCGGTCCTCTTAAGTATTCTACCAATAGTCCTCGTATTGCCTCTAGTGCGACGTTAATAAAACCAATCAACGACTCGACGAAAACTACCGGCCGCGAGTCCGCGACAATGACCATTAGGCTACCGCGGTCATACCACATTCTTGAAAAGATAAAATTCATAAACATAGTGAGTCATTAAATAATTCTAATATTTACATAACGGTGCGATTCTCGATTCAAACAAATATTTCCTGCTGATACATACCTAATATGCTTGCTGAGATTCATATTTGAGCATATAGATAAATTCATTCACAAGATTTTCTCTTGAAGCTGAACATTATCCATAATCTAAATACGATACGGTTCTTCATTATCGCATTTGGTCTATGAATAATCGCTCAGAAATTCATCATTGAATATCTGAAATCTCAGAAATTCATCATTGTGGTTGGAATAGCATCAAAGACGGGAAAGAAAAATTTCATTCCCTAGTCGTTGAATATTCTATGTATTCTGTATTGATGAACGAATTGAAACAACTATCATATTCAACATTTTTTTGAAGCTAGTAATATTTACGAGTCACAGCGATTGCACTCTCTCTCTCTCTCAATGCTTATTGTTCAAATTAGCATTTTAGATATAAGATTCATATTCCGATTTTTTAAGAAACTAAAAATAAAAATTAATGAATATAGATTCTCTTATATGTTATGTTGAAGGGCTAACGTTGTATGATGGTCTTTATTGCATATTTCAATTTTCAAGAACAATATTCTGTCACTTGAAAATACAAACAGCGCTTTTATTTCTTAAAGGTATACAACTATATATTACTTCTGAGTTTTACCACCTTCAACACATGACTTCTTTGACTTTTGCAAGTGGTTTTGACTTAGAAGAAGAGTGTTTGAAATTCGTCACACAATACCGTTGCATAGAATATTGAAAATTCCTGTGCACACTTTAAATGAAATTCAAATATCTTTAATACTAAAAGGTGTATAAATGTAGAGAGAGAGAAATGCTCTTGAGAGAGGAATCTTCAGCATTTGTTGAATTAATTTGTAAATATACTGCGGTAGTATAAATGTAGAAAGAGAGAAATGCTCTTGAGAGAGGAATCTTCAGCATTTGTTGAATTAATTTGTAAATATACTGCGGTATTGGTTAGGATTTATAAAAAATTTAATTTTTATTAAAAAATTTTTTTTTAATTTTTTAATTTCAATCAAATCGATCGAATGTGAGTGAGTGAAAATCAAATTCATCGAAATAGTAATACACACACAAGTACAGTTCATCTACTGTTTTTAATTCTTAAACATGATTAATCCACCTGGATTTGTTCTCAATGTTGAATCAAAAATGTATCATAAAGTAAAATTATTTGTGGAACAGAGGGAAGTTTACTCAATAAAACGAAAGTGATTTTTAATAATCCAGAATTCCTCTTTTTTACTTTAATGAAGACAATTTTCCGAGGGACAAAAAAAACTCGCCAACTATTACTCACAGAAATTGATAAAAAAAAATTTAAATTAATGAGGAGAAAGAAAATTGATTTGAAAAATGCGACTTTGAGAAAATTATCTTTTCAACCCAGTTTTTTTTTAAAAAAAATTGAGGGTAGAAGTTATCAAAAAGTTTATTTGTGAAGAACTCTGTAAAGTTGTTATCTTTATTGAAACCTTCATTTCAAAGGGTCATTTGCTTTCAACATGACCGATTTCAAAATTAACCATAAAAATGTGTATTTTCGGATAATTTTTCTTATTTGAATATAATCATAATACAAAAATTTCAACGTGCTTCTTTTCTTTATATGAAAAAATAAAATATTTTTGCCGACAAATACACTATTCAAAAATATATCTTGTCTTTTAAAGCTACCAGATATTCATTTCATATAAGTAATATAAAGATATTTGATATCGTTCCTTTATACATATATTTTCCCTTCCTTTATATTTCCGTATTGGAAAACTTTCCTATGTTAAGCGATTCGAAGTTTCTAGAAAACGAAATATCTCATTAGAGAAGAAATGATTAGTAAAAAATAAATGCACAAAAAATGATTTTCCCCCACAATTATCTATTTATAGATAACATCATAAATCTTTTACAGTACTATTAAATTTTAAATTAATTTCTTTTCAAGAAATGTGATCATTTTTGAGCTTCCATTAAATTAAAAAATTTAAAAATAGTAATTCTGATGAGAGGGTAAAATTTATAACTTTAAATTAGGAACCTCATAAGTTTATGCCTCTGCCGAATTAAGATAAATCTTTGATCCTTTTGTATAGTTCTTATTTGATCTTTTTCTTTGTTCCTATCTTGGGGCCGCGGTAGCCTAGTGGTCAAGGTCGTGGGCTAGCGGCCGGCGGTTTTCGTTCAGTCGCGGGTTCGATCCTTGGCCGCCAAAGACCCGCCGTGTAGCCGGGGCTGATGCACGTTAAATCTGTTCGGGGCCCAAAGTTCTCCCGTTGGCGTGGTGTGGATGTTAGGAGAGGGTTTCCCATGGGGTTTACTGTCTTTGGTAAACACGGTTGACGCACTCCCGGGATACCCTAGCGATCTTTCTCTATTTTCGACCCTCCTTCTTGTCAATCACTTACCTTTTTTCACCTTCACATCTAGACCACAGTTTAATCTTGTTTGGCGCAGCATAGCCATATCTGGCTCTTGCGCCAATAAACTTTACATTCACTCACTCACATGTTAGGAGAGGGGGGTGCCAGCTCAGGTGTCGTCCTCGTCACTTGACCATGGTTCAAAATTACGAGGTCCGTCGCCAATAGTCCTCGTGTTGCTTCTAGTGCGACGTTAATAAAAACTAAACTAAAACTAATTGTTCCTATCTTGTTGACACCCGTTTCCACCAATCATGAATGAGATAAATCAACAGGTAGATTTTACTTCAAAGATGAAAGTTAAATGTTACTTTATTAGTGAGTGCTCATTCCTCTCTCATTCAGACTTCCCAAAATGCATTATCCAACTATGAGAAACTGAAAAATCTCCTCTAAGGTGCTGTGGAATATACGATCAAACTGAATATATATATATATTAGGGCTAAATGCCTATGTAGAGAAGTTACCATATCAGATTATTGTGAGCTTTTGCAGGCTTTCTATTCTATGGTTTTGTAAATGTTCAAAATTTTCACTATTTCTTATTAATAACTCGATTTTGTTTTGCAATTTATTTCCACTGTTTTCATAAGAAAACTGCTGCTAAATTTGAGTCCACTTTTGACTACTTAAAGGGTCGTTATTTCATATTATTATAGATTATTTTTGTGTATATGTGTGTAGGAAATTAATTTCTGTACTAAGCGTACCAAGTATCCTGAAAGTATAAATAATTTTCATGCAACAGAATTAAGAACACTGTAATTTGATTTTCGACCTAATGCATGTAGTATTTTCTTCAGAATAAACAGATTAAATATCATATTATGACCAAACATAAAATCGTATCGAGATCAGTTTCTTCAATAGCGAACAGTGATAGTCTAGTGGTCATGGCTTAAGTTCATGACCACTGGTTTCGATTTAGTCGCAGGTTCATTGGCGCTAGAGCCTGCCTCGTAACCGGAGCTGTGTACGTTAAATCTGTGGGGCCTAAGTCCTCCCACGGTGTGGAAAGTTAGGAGAGGGTGCCAACTCAGGTGTCGTCCTCGTCACTTGCCGAGGTTCAAATTACGAGGTCCGTCGCCACTAGCCTGTGTTGCTTCAAGATGCGACGACATAAAACTACTAAATTTTTCTAATAGCAAGAATAATTAGGGCTTCTGCGCGTATATTATTTGTGCAGTTGTTCAGATTTAACTGCAGGTAGTAGCCTAGTAGTCATGGTAGACAACGTCAAAGCCGGCGATGTTTCTGTCGAGTCGTGGAAGCCAGTCTCTACGCCCTTGCTGATGTATTTAAATCTGCTGGGGCTTAAGAACTCACGTCATTATGGTTTCAAATTTTAGAGAATGGAATATCTCATCGCAGTTCTTTTCTCGTCTGTATTTTGTGGCTCAAAATTCAAGATTCGTCTAATGTGAATGAGTGACTACTGTTGTGTTTATAGTCAAAAGCCTAATTCTGTCACCAGGAGTCCTCGCATTTCTTCTAAGAGCAAACTAATTAAATATTCATCCTTTTGGAATCGGACTTTAAAGGGCTTTTAAATTCATAAATACTTAAAATTTTAATGTGTGGTTTCAGCGTCAAATTTACTCAATACAAAAGGAGAATTTTTATTCATGTACAGAAGTATATATATTAATAAATTACGGGAATATCCTCCTCGATACTCTGTCAGAAATTCATAAACATATTCATAGAAGTTTGGAGGAGAATAGATGGAATGGATACAGTCAATATCCCTATGTTAATGAAACAAAACACACGCTTTTTGGAGAAAACTGAAAAACCGTTGTTCTCAACACAATCCATTCTGACCGAAGGCAATCTCCCTAATATGGATAACCTTTCGATATTGAAGCGGCAAATTACCGATAATTTACACGATTGATCACGTGTCATCTAAAATTACCGACGTGCTTTTGAGGAAAAAGATTCGGACCTTTGAAAAAGATTTTTCTTAGCACTGAATCATACGAGAAACAAATATTCGGAACTTTGTTCTCAAATCGAGAGAAAATAGAGTATGAAAGAATCAACTTCTAGAGAATATCTGTGAAAACCAGGAAATTTCTACAAAATAGAGCTGAAAAATTTAGTGGAATGCTAGAGACTACTTGACTTTCTGAGTCAATTTAGAATAATTTATGAGGATTCCAGTGTGCCAATGAAGACAAAATTCCATTATCTGGGCTCTGTTGTTCCGGAATCGAAGCATCCTGGTATTGGATAGTTTCCCAGCGACTGCGATAATTACCCGATGGCGTTTGCCCAGCTGCAGGAGAAATTCAGGCGAGGAAAGTTTACTCGTACTGATTTATGTGACTTATTGTTGTCCGCTGGATATGAATGACCTTCATGCATTATGCATGAAGTCGTCTTAAGACATGGGCCCCCTCGCCTTTGAGAGTGCCTCGTCTCGTTCATTCCTCGGCCCTATAATGAATTACACCAATTAAGAATAATTTTAATCGTCAAATGTTATTCCCGAACATGACTGGTTGACAATTTACTTCTATATTAAATATTCCTATTTACAAAGTTTGCTGAAATCGGGAAATATGATTTTATTTCTAAAGCGATATATGCCCAGTTATTCAAATGCTGTTCTGGGAAGGAGTCAGTCACAGACATAACAGACACTCTTTCAGCGTCCTTTTATTTGATATTTGCACACATGGGTGGGGTAGCTCATGAATGGACAAGAAGAAGAGATACATGAAGCCCCCAACAGGAAGTGACAAACACATTTCCTATTTTTATGACGGGCATCAGGGCTAATAAAAATGAGGTTAGTGAACAGTGAAACCACACTTTTTAGAAAACATCAGATGGCCTACAGTTTTAAATCAGCAATTTAAATTTAATTTCAACTGAAACAGCAGAAGGTAGCAATATACATAATAAA
>BMAW01091988.1:2007-35051 GCA_019974015.1 Nephila pilipes | reverse complement strand
TTTCATACTTAGTTTGGTGCGTATTGCTGATATTTGTTAAAGGTAACTGCGAAAAAAGGGCAATAGTACATGCTAAAGGATCATTGTTTGTAATCGATCTCATTTGGAATTCTTATTCAGTGTTCGAAAGTGTTATGAATTAATGCTCTGTACTTTCTTTTTGCATGCTTCCTTGTAATCGGTCAAACAATTATGTTAGGATTTTTTGATATGAAATGTTATTGTCACAATTAAGCATCAGAACGTTAATTAAAAAAAATTGAAACATATAAGTCTATTATAAAATTACCTAGTATAATGTTATTTCTTATTGATAATTTTGTTTATTTGAGGAAGGATGAAAAAATATGAAACAAAGGAAAAATTAAGAAGGCTTTGCTTTTGAACTTATATTATTATATCTAGTCGGGTAAGGATTTTTTTTTTTTTTTATTCTAAAACCTTCTGTGTGTTGTAATTAAAAAAATCTATACTGAATGATTCCAAATTATGTTGACAATTTTTTGATTGATTGATACTCTGATTGTTTATTAACGTCAGACTTAGGAGTAGTATGAAGGTTATTAAAGTTGGTCTTTGTGATTTTGAACCTCAGTCACGTGACGAGGACGACACAGCTAGCACCTCCTTTTCCGAACTTCAACATCATGCCATCTGGAAGATTTGTAGCCTCGACAGATTTAACATGCATCAGTCCCGCTATAGTTTGGGTCTTTAGGGGTATCAGGACTCGAACCCGCAAATAGACGGAAACAAAACGGGCCGCGAGTTCGCGACATTGACCACTAGGCTTTCACGGCCACTATGTTGACAAAATAGAAGAGTAAGTCAGGTGAACATAAACAAGTAAATATTGCAAAAGAATGAAGCGGTGCTAACGCCATTTTGTGAGTGAATCAATTTTCTTAGAGGAGTGTAATTATTCACCATTACGTGCTTCATATTTTATTCAAAAGTTACCTGCTCATCAGAATTGTGATGTTAAAATTGACAATTCTAAAATAATTTTTCAGTTTTTAAATTTAAATTACTTTCAAAAAGTTACAGCAATCAAAGCGGCAAACTCTCGTGAAAAGCCAACCGTGTGAGAAATATCGGTACATAATAAGGATTACTGTTCCTCCGTTTGAGAGGACGAATCAGTCATACGGTTGAATTGTGGCGAAAGATCACAAGCTTGTCGAAGAAAAAAAACAGGAACTTATCCACTGATAACCTCCTTTTTATTTATTTTTTTGAAGGATTTCAAAACAATTTATTGTTCAAAAATTATATTTCAATTATAAATATGGAGCTTTTATTGAGTTTTTTGCAATATTCGAAAAGTGATATTACACAGATGAAAAATTAATTTTTATAATTTTTTATGTCAGATTGATAAACAAAAAACCACAGACTTTTGTCAATCGTAGAATTTTTCTTATTCAGTTATTTTTAAAGACCTCGATTTCTGTAATCGTAAGTGAAAGCTGATGTAGAAGCATCTTTGCAGCAGTTGAATGTATCCAAAAAGACCACGTATTTTTCTGAATGAATGTTGATTGATAGAATGAGTGTCGTTAGTTTGCGTATGTCAATTCGTCTCGACGAAACTTAAAGCATTCTCTATTAAGAACTGTCCTTAAAATTTCTATCCTTAATAGAATAAGAGTGTAAATTACATGTTGTCAAATGTTTCTTACTTATTCTGATTTGGTTATCTTGGCGTAATGTTAAAAATATGGGACCAAAATTCGGCCAACATTAACTATTCTCATTTCTGTATTCTATAGAGTGAATAGTATATTTTATTTCGCTAATTATTTCTATCTGAATCAGTCATTTCTGCCTGGCAAAAATTTTGTCCCGTGTGATGTCTTTTATACTGTAATGCTAAATCGGTTTTTCACGTCACATATTAAAGGGGCGAATTGTGCATTTATTTTATATTTCTAAATTTTATAAGCGCAATATAACACAAAAAAAAGATGTATATTTTACAACACCGAAAGAATTCATGTCGGAATTGAGACATTTTTCTGTCTAAAAATGTTTTCCGGTTTTCATAAAGATACGTTCATTTTTTTTACTATCATTATACACAAAAATGTATCATTATTAGTTAGTGTATCGTAATATTATGTGATTTTGACTTTCGTACACCAGATTTTTCCTTTCCAGTTTATGGCTAAATATTAATTCACCATGTATTTTCATAAAGATATCGTTAATTTTCATTTTATATTCGAACATATACAAAAATGCTTATGTTTTCATTAATTTTCTCGTTATTTGAATATTTAGGAATTTGAACACAACTTTTATTTTTAGAAACTTATTTTAATTATATTTATTATTACATGTGTAGAAGAAATTTAGGAACGATATTGTGTAATAAAGTCTATTTAAGCACACACTCACACAAAATTACGAATGTGTATTTATCTTATTCCAAAACTTATAAGTGCCTTTTTGCGAGCGTAAGAATCGTTTTGACTCTTTACGTTACATGTTTGCCTCTGCTTATGTGAACTGCACCGAAATCATCATAAAGTTCTCTCGTGAAGATTGTGGAAATTCAGAATAGAGTATAAACTTGTGGATATTCTTCTTATTTTGGTTCAAAATAATGAGGTTCATCGCAATAGCTCGATGTGGTACTTTAAGGCGACATTAATTCAGCAAAAAAAAAAAAAAAAGAACTAAAACTGAAATAGTTTCGTCTTAAATTTTGAAGCTATGAAAGAAAATGTATTTGTCATTTTGCCAAAAGGAAAAGAAATGATGATATTGAGACACAATGAATATAACACATCGATCAATAACTCCCGAGTCTAACATTGAAAACAACATTTTTTTTTTTGCAAAGGTACTATTCATCAACATAACTTGCAGCACATTATCCACTTTAAGAGATTGATACAATCATTCAACAACTTTTCAAATCTTTTTTTTTTTCTAAATTTTTTTTTTTTTCTTTTCACTGAAATCTTTTTTGTTGCGAGTAAATAGCGATAAACAGCTTTCTGAATCATCGACTCGTTGCTGTTTTTGTTCCATCGAAAGCAATCGCGGCACCCACTTGGAAAAAACCTTTTTCACTTCACATCAAAAAACCTTTTTCCTGGTCCGATCGACTTAAAATTTTGACACGTTTCAAGCAAAGGTTCGTACTCTAGAAAGACCTGGTTACTGGTTTACTACGAGCGCCATCTCTGGGTTAGTCTCGGGAGTTATTGATCGATGTGTTATACATCCCGAACAATGCATATTTACTATAAATATCCATCCTATTTACAATCAGTCTGTTAGAAAATATTATTCTATAGAATAAGCACCTCTTTTGTGTGTAACGACAATGTTATTCTCTTCCATAATCATTAAAAAAGTTAACTTTGATGACTGTTTTTTAATTTATTTATATCACTTCTTTACTAATTTTTTATTAACGGTACATGAATAAAGTGATATTTTTTTGTACCGCATGTGGCTGATATCGAGATTTGGGAGAATTATAAATGCATAAACAAAAATTTTGTGTATTATTATACATATCAAATAAATGATTTGTTTTACGCTTTCTAATACATGATTGAAAAAATAAGAGACTTTTAGAATTAGTTCATAAATTTAAAAGTAACAAAACAAATTAGATTGAAATAAAATAAGCAATTCAGTTTTTGATTCCATTTGTATACAGTAATTTATTCCAAAATGGTCAAATGGATTAAAGACTTACCGATCGGAGCGACTTATTCCAGTTCGGAATTACATTCATGGACAAAAAAAATTAGCGCACCAAGAAATAATTGCGGGATCGTAACGAAACATGGCATGACGAGGAGATATGCAAATGATTAGAAATGCAGTGTGATTGCACATTACGTATAGCCGGTAGAGGCGGTTTAACGTCGTTCTTCGTGGAGTATAAAACAGGTAACCAAAGCTTGTTTGAGTGTGATGAATCGTTTACACAGGAAGAGCTGAGGTAGACATGCCATTGCGCCGTTTTCGAAGACAATATGAGCAGCTGTCGCAGTTTGAGAGGGAGAGAATCATCGGCAAGATGGAAGCTGGGTGGCCAGCTAGGCGAGTAGCTCGTCAATTAAGCCGCTCTGATTGTGCTGTGAGGAGGTGTTGGGACCAGTGGATCCGAGAGATGTCATTTACACGAAGACCAGGCTCAGGAAGTCCTCGACAGACCAGTCGTCGAGAAGCCCGCCACATCGTAAGAAATGCACGCGTACAACCAACTGCTTCATCGGCCGCCATCCAGACACAGGTAGCACCTTCATTAGGAGCCCCTGTGTCTTCTCGAACCATACGAAGGCGCCTGGCTGTAGGACATTTGAGATTGCGGCGCCCATTACGTGTGCTACCCTTGACGCCCACCCATCGACGCCTCCGTTTGGAGTGGTGCCACGCACGAGGAAACTGGACTGCAGCGGAATGGAACTAGGTCGTCTTTAGCGAAATCCAGATTCAATCTCAGCAGTGATGACAATCGTGTTCGTGTGTGGAGACCCTGTGGTGAACGCCTCAATCCTGCCTTTGCTTTACAACGATACACCGCTCCCACAGCTGGTGTGATGGTATGGGTGCCTTTGCCTACAATACATGGTCACCCCTAGTATTGAACCGGGGCACCATGACAGCCCAGCGGTATGTCCATGACATCCTGCAACCCCATGTGTTGCCACTCAGGCAATGGCTCCCAGGAGCCATTTTTCAACAAGACAATGCTCGGCCTTATACGGCAATGGTGTCACAAGACTGTCTCCGTACTGTTACTACCCTTCCTTGGCCTACCCTATCCCCAGATTTGTCTCCTATCGAGCATATATAGGATCATTTGGGACTGCGAGTTGGACATCCCACGAGTTTGAACGAACTAGAGACAACGAACTTCGAAATGTCTCAAGACATCATACAGAACTTGTATACCTCAATGCCCGATCGTATCGCATTATGCATTCGCGCTACAGGGTCGCAACAGGGTATTAAATCCTCCGAACTTTTGCCTTTTTCTCTGAAATAAATAATCCTTTTTCTTTGATTTTCTAATCATCTACTTATATCAAAGTAGTCATTACGTATGTAAAATTTCGTTTCATTTTGATGACTCCTTCTTGGTGCGCTAATTTTTTTGTCCATGAGTGTATTTATAGTAATCTTCACTGTTCCTTAGCCTCCTTTGATAGGTCTGCTAAAACACCTAACAAAACTGGTCTTCTAGTGGAAGACCCGCTTTTCCAGATCTTTTACTCACCTGTTCCCTGGAACCTTTCGATCTAGCTCTTATTGTATTCCCGCTGCGGCGAGCGCTATCGGAGGCTCGTCTGTGCACTCGTGCTAATGAAGCTTGGCAATGTATATTTTCGAGTGTGCATAAGTCAAAGGGTTGTCTCAATCAGTTTGAGTGAAAATTATATTATTTAGTCGATAAATCAATCTTAAAAAGTGCAATAAGGAAATGAAGTGTGTCGTCGATTAATGATTCTGTTCGGGGAAATCTTATGAGAGGGACGTGGGTGTCTGTCACTAACTTTGTTCGTCAATAATTCGTCGGCGGGGAGTGGATCGGTGATTTTAGCGAATGTTTACTTGCTTCCAGTACGAAACTGGGCCTTCGAGTTGGGGAAAAATGCCGGCAATTTCTGAAGGTCTTCTTCTGTGGTGTATAGTGTTCCGTAACACGTCGTGTTATAGAAGAATATATTCCTGGGAAGGCAGAGAGCAGAAAATGTCTCTGAATAATTCGGAATAGCAAAATACATGTTTCTGGTGGACCGCTGATTTCGGGTGTTCTCGCTCTTTTAGATAAACTGGTTCGAAAAAACAAGTCATTCTTCCAATCCCCATTCCTACTCATCTCAAGAAATCTTTGCCTGCCTTGTTCCCCTGATCTGAGCAAATCTCTCACACTGAAGATTTCACGAAAATTGTTAGTCCGAGAACTTTTAGGACACCCGATATCAACGTACACGATATTAAACCTGAAGCATATTTTATACCAGAAAAAGTTGACCGATTCAAATTGGAATAAGTAATAAAAGGGGTGTCCCTCTGAATTCGTAGGTGAAACATCAAGGGAAAGTACAACACGTGTAAAGAAGCATTTTTTGGAAAGCAATGTGTATTCAAAAATAAAAAGTGTATGTGGAAAAACAAAATATGCTGAGAAAATGAGGAAAAGGGCTTTTTTTTTATTTAAATCAGTATGAAAATTTTGTTTAAAATGTTTTGGCGCAATTAAATGCTGTGACGTCCAACTATTAACTGCTATAAGGACCTGAAAGTGACGGTGCAATAATTGCCTTACATAATATGGGCAGCTATTGTGAACGATTTCCTTATTGGCTTATATTTGCAACCCCACATCCATTCAACTCCACGATGTATCGCATCTTCTTGGAATAAGTATTACCATATTTACTTGATAACGTTGCTATTGACGTTCGAAATGTCATTTGGTTTCTGTACGATGGAGATCCAGTCCATTTCGACATTAATGGACGTGACTACACTGTTACCACGTTTATCCCCTGGTAGACTAATTACGTGGCTAGCACGCTCACCTGATTTATCAAATATCGATTTTTTTTCTTATGGGCACTCATGGATGATTATGGATACTGAAGGCACACATCTACGAGACTCCAACTCAATTGCAAGACTTTCAATCTCTGCTACAACTGTCCGTGGAACACCTGAAATCTTCGAAAGGGTACACCAATCACTTGCTAGAACACCGATCAATCGCTGTCAGCCCTATATTGATTTTCATAGTGAGCGTTTTTCCATTGCCTCTGCATTTCTCGTTTTTCTGCTTATGTGTATTTTACCCTTTATTAAATTATATACTGCGTTCTTTATGTATTAGTGAAGTCAGATTATGACTGAAATTATATAGAACATTTTCTATTTTTAAAAAAAAGGCGTTTCTAGCTTCAATCGTATACTTTAACATTAGGCGAATATCTTCTTATTCAAAAGACATCTCAAGTAGTCATTAAAAATAGTCATATAATGTTATAAATTTATAAAACTTTTATATCGGGTAGTGATTACGTACAAAGAGGATGAACACCGTCCAAAAAAATCTCCCATATTATTCAAATTCATATCAGTCTCTATCAAGAATTTTCATTATATTGTACTGATTAAGTCTAATACAGAAAATCCTAAATTTTTTCATTCGAGTTTTATTTTAATCCATTAAATACTCCTAGAGAAATTTTATTTTATGAGTAAAATCTTTTATTTGCTTGGATGGAATAGCATCAAATTGTTATTTATTTAATGGCATTAATTCCACCAAAATCAAGCTCTACGTAAAAATGACTCTCATACTACGTAAAGACGTCTCAACATAAAACTAGTGATTTCGTTCGTCATTTGAAGTTGTGTTTAGTTGTATTATCTTATGTAAAGGAAATACAGGTACATGTGATATCCGCAGTAATTATTTTGTAATATGAATCTTTTTAATAGATTCTCGGCATCTTTCTTGTACTTCACATCACTGGGCTTAACAGACTGGATGACGAAAGACAGAGGAGGCTATTTTGCTCTGGCGGGTACAACAGAGATTGCTGCAGTGATTATTCTCCTCTTCTTCTTGTGCTTTTTCTCGCCAAAGACATTGTGGTCTGCATCAACCGTGTTGGCCTCTATTTCATTGCTCATTATGTATGCACGATCGGAACATGGTATGTATATGCAAAATCTTATACTGTTCTATGTAGATGAAACTAGCTATGAGAATATAAATTATCCATTTATCATTCATGGGGGGATTCTTCATTTTTTTGTACAAACGATTCAGTACTTTTCAGTTAATAGAGCACATCAAACTTAATGCTATCTTGCAATTCTATAAGATATAAGGATGTCTAATCTATTGATGTAAAAGCAGCTTTATGAAAGGAATGGTTTTTTTATTACATTGAAGATAAATGTAAGACAGCCGTTTCCTCTTGTAGTCCAACATAATTTTAAACAAGGGGATGACATCTTGAAACCGTTTGAATTATTTTTCATGGCTTGTCATTTTAGATCCATTTTTCAACTTAAAAACTGTCAAACCCTATATGGCTCGAATATCTCTGAATTGCTTTCGTACAGCACCAACTTTTTCTTATTCAACAATCCGTAGTTAGACCTTTCGCCAATTGAACATATTAGCCACAACAAGTTCGGTCACCACAAAATATAAAATGACTTTTAAAATGTATCTCAGGATATTAGGATTCTAGATCTCTTTATCTAATAGTCCACAAGCTTACATTGCAAATAGAGGAAGTGTCCTCTATTACCTCATCTATCGTAAACTTCTAGTTTCACTTATAACAACTTTAAATGTGCAACTGTTTGCCATTAGGTGCATTCAGTGACCTTAAAAAGTGTACTTATTTCATTTACGCATATTTAATTTTAACGAAAGCAGGTACTTTCTTCATAGTGTTTCCACTTCTTTTATTTATTTGTTTATTTTGCAAAAGAATAAAATATGTTACTTCGACATTTTGACGTAATGACGCTTCCAAAGGTGAGGCTACAATTACTTTTGTAACGAAAATTTGGGTTTTGATACAGAAAAAGGTATGAGGTAATAATATTCATAAGCGTAAATGATGTATAATTATTTTTTGATAAATAAAAAGTGAGAAAATAATAAAAAATACTATACTTAGATGAAATTAAGAAGATAATGTTGCGAAAATTGGTTCTCTCTGAAAATTGAGGGAATACATGCAAATACATTTTTTCATAAAAAAAAATATAAATAAAATACTTCGTAATATAACCTTTCGCTTTAATAACTGCTTTAAAATTTACGTGACATTAAATCTATTTGATTAAAAGTTATCTCAGAAGAAAAAAAAAATTCCTATTCTTCTTGCAACTTTTAATTTTTTGTTGTTAAATATTTACACACACACACACACACACACATGTATATATATATACGTACCACTAGCCATTAAAATTGCCACACTAAGGAGACGATACGATACACCCTAGATGAAGCGCTAGTTGAAATTAAATTTATACGACAGGAAGATATGATATGCAAATGATTAGCTTTTCAAAGCATTTGATGCAAATCAGGCGCCGATTGCGACATCAGCAATGTGTTTAAATGAAGAAATTGTATAGCACGTTTTTCGTACACAAATTGCATTTGAACATTGTTGCTTGGTGAAAAGTTGTTGTGATCCTCGTGTAAGAAGAGAGAAATGCTTACCAGCAGGTTTCTGATTTTGATAGAGGTCGAATTGTAGCTTACAGGGATTATGGTTTATCGTATTGCTGTATTGCTGCTCGGGTCGGTCGAGATCCCATAACTGTCTGGAAATATGGAATCAATTGGTTCAGCATGGTCATGCGGAACGCCGTGCTGGGTTTCAATGGCCCGCTATCATTTTGAAATCCGAGATGACAACAGTGTTACACGCATGGCCATTTTGGATCGTAAAGCCACGTCACCTGCCACAAGTCAAGTAATTGGATCGTTTGCAAGACAACAGGTGTCTGCACGATCACATCGATGACGTTTGAAGTAGCAATCGACTGTCAGCTCGGCGATCATGGCTTCGGCTACTCTTGACACTGCATCATAGACAGGAGTGCCTTTAATGGCGTGATCAACAACGAACCTGAACGCAGCAATAGCGTGACATCGTCCTTTCAGACGAATCTAGGTTATGTTAACAGCATTATGATTTTTGCATCCGTGTCTGGTAGCACCGTAAAGAACGTGCATTTCCAGCATGTATTCGGTATCGTCATACTGACCCCATCACCGGGAGTGATGGTGTGGGGGGCATTGGATACACGTCTCGGTTACCTCTTGTTCGTATTGACGGTACTTGGAACAGTGGCCGTAACTTTTATGATGTATTAAGGCTCTTGGCTCCATCCTATCTTAGAGCACTGCGACATACTACGTTTCAACAGGATAATGCGCGACCGCATGTTGCCGGTATTGTACGGACCTTCCTTGTTACAAAAAATGTTCGGCTGTTGTCCAAACCATTACTATTCTAGTTCCGTGCCTCATGTTGGTAAACACGGGTGACGCACCCCGGGTTACTCTAGCGATCCTTCTCTATTTTTGACCCTCCTTCTTGTCAACCATTTTTTGTCTTTTTTTCCCAATTTTTTTCACGTCCAGACCACAGTTGCATCTTGTTTGGCGCAGCTTTGCCACATCTGGCTCTTGTGCCAATAACCTTTACTTTCACTCTCTCACTCCGTACCTCACGTTTGGAAATGTATTTTTTCGATGGATCGAAATATTTGTTTTTAACCACGCTCTTTGAGTTTTATCACTTCCAAAGATATTAAGCTTGCATCTTTACTAAACTCAACTTCATTCAAATACTGTTCAAAACGTTTTCCTTTACAAATTTAAGTCTCTTGTATTTATTTACGTTGTTTGTAAATGGCTTTTTTTTTTTGAATTTCCATACTATTAAAAACTATTTTTTGAGGACTCTACGAACAGTTTCAACAAAAACAAACTTATCCAAACATGTAGAGGGACTTGAAACAATTTTTGGAGCACTCATTTTAGATTCAATCTTGACAATACATAAAATTCTTCTCTCAGCAAATGAATTCAAATTTCTCTCTTACAGCCTCTTCCAACTTTATTTTCCATTGTACTATTTGTTTTGAGTTTGTTTAATGATTTTTCAAATACAGCTGGCACTTCAACAAAATGTTCTATACATTTCTCATAAAGTATATTACTGTCATTTGACAAATTTATGCGTTTTCTCTCTTCCACTATTGTCTCTTTCCGATAATACATTTATCTCCATTGAGTATTGAAACAGAACTTTTAAGTCGAAAAGCCAACCTACATTAAATTGAGAGATGATTTTGATAGTTACTATCACATTATGTGTATATTGAATGGCATTTGTCAAAATAACGGGTTGTTTTTAAAAATAATTTTAGTACATTTTCATGATTTCATCCATGTGTATTATATATATGTGTGTGTGTGTGTGAGTTCAAATTCTCACATTTTTGTATGAGTAATGATAAAAATGTATTACCTTAAGATACATATGATATGCATTCATGAACTTCCATCATTCTGTATTTTGGCTTTTAGCGTGTTGCTTTGCGAAGAAAGTCTTTTTTTTATGATGATAAATTGCCGTACTGGTAATCTTTCTTCTGGTTATCTTTTTTTTTTTCTGTTAACCCCTTGTTAGGCACCACTTTGATAATCGCGCCAAGCAGCACGCGAAACTAGAATTTTACTATATTTTGTGTTATCAAAATACAATCCTTCATTACAAAAATAAAGATACCCACAATTTTGGGCGGAATTGTGAATTACGACTGATAAGTGGTTCAAAAAGTAGTTTGAGGCAGCTGACATCAATAAGGTTAATAGTTGTTACTATTGGGTGCTGCCATCTGTTAAACGGAGTCGAAACAAATTTACCATTGATTCATACGTTAGTTTTGATTTGGTTGTCATTTCCTGCCGAATAAAAATTTTATGTAATTTTGCGTCGAGTTGTCACCATCGACACCAAATGAATTCATCGTTCACTGGAAAATAAACAAAAATTAAAACAATAGGTTGATTCCAATAAATATGCTCCAAAGAAGGCGAGGATGATCTCATTGACCGGAAAAATTATGACGAAAAAAATTTGAGGCACAAAAGGCGTCTTGATCACGAACGACTGAAAATTTGCTGTCAAATGAGTTATTATGCTTTCTAAAAACAGATCATTTTCGATGCTACGAGCGCCATCTCTTAGATTCTCTAAGAACTTATAGAGCGATCCTCTTTTTCTCCAAAAAGTATCGAATATTTTTCATCCTTAGTTTTAATCAGTCAGTTTATAATTAACAAGATATTTGTGAACGTTAACTGTCTTTTCTACTATTTCTACTGACTTCTGGCTCTTATGAAATTATTTCGCATATGTTTATTTACAGAACTTTTTGTTTCCAAGTTCATAAATTTAATTTTCATTTATCATTAGTATTAAAAATAAAACACAATTTTGGACGACAAAGTTTTTCTAAATGAAAGAAGTAATGTTAATGCTGTGAAGCTGAATAATAAGTTATAATGTCGAAGGCAATTATTGAGTTAGAGGTACTTTTCCGTTAAAGGGTGCCGTAAAAAAATCGCCAAATCGCGTAGAGTAAGTTTACCTTTCTCCCGAATCAGTACTACTACGGTTGCCCGTGATATCGCTCAAGTTTGGCGGAAAAAAATTAACCATCGCCAACTTCTCCCTTTGACGGAATGGTACAGAGTTAGATATACCCAATAAGTGAAGATTCATGTAACAATGAAAATTCCAAATATTTTTGGGGCATATTTTTTTCGTTTAACACTTCTTTCAGTAATAATTTTAATAAATTTACAAACCAATTTTATTCAACTGAAGATCTTGAATGCTCTAGCTTCGTATATTTATATGTATACATGATACTTTTCCAATTTGCCGGCGCAAATTTCGCCAAGCAAACTTTATTGGCGACAACACACAGTAATTATATACATATTCCGTTTGGCGTCGGTTGCACGGGTGCAGATTTTATGGCTTGCGCTGGCGAGTAAAATTACTATATATATATATATATATATATATATATATATATTATATGGGGGGGGATCTACCGATCTACCATCTGAGACGACAGCCATGATGTTCCCAGAGAGCTTCGAGAGTGATTCGGAAGAGTAAGAAGAGACGTAGAGAGAGCGAGAGCAAAACGCTGAACAAGAAGGTTCAGGGAAATTGAACTGGACGTTATATCTATGATTACGCGAGTCTAATTCATTTGTTTTGTGTTTTAATGTTCTGTCCTACGTTAGCAAATAAACTGTATGTGTGTGTAATAAGTAGTCGTTACTTTGAATCTTTACACACACTATATACATTGCGATGTCTTATTTAATTTATTATTTTATTTATTTTTGTAGAATTTGTACATATTTCTACTGGCTCATTCCTCCTCACAATGTTTTTCTCTTCATCGAGCTGGACAGTAGTTTTGTTAAGAACGCTTTTCAAACCTTTAACAACTACTGTTGCAAAATTAAATATTTTCATTTCTGCCATCGCAATCTGCAGTGGAACATTGATTGCATCCTTTAATGACTTTCAGGTAAGAAAATTCTTGTATTTGTACCATTTGTTAAATATAAACCAAAATTATCGTTATTGCTGATGGCATATCAACGCCAGTTTTGATTTCTTGATAGTGCGAGATTTACAAAACTGATTTCCTGCTACATTTTCCAGCTTTTAGATAATTTTATCCGACATTTTTTTTTTTTCAAATGGTAGAACTTGATAAGATGAATCTATTGACATGAAGAATCATGCATTCCAAGTTATAAGGTAAAATGTTACTGAAAATTAGTATAATCAAAAACGTTTCAATTCTTCATATGGTTAACTTATGTTACGTGCAGATAATAGGTATAGCACATTCTATCTTTTAATACCTATTTTAACCAATTGATAAATCTCCAGTAGAGTACACATATGGGAGTTTATATTTTCAGATAATTTTACTCTAACGAGCCCCGACCTTCGAATACGAATAACAATAATAAACTCAAAGCAACCCAAATGACTAGTTACTTGTACAAATGTGAAAAAAGAGATACTTGTAATAATTTATACAATTTCCATAATAGACCAGACAGAATTCATATCAATGGTAATACCTCAAGAGATTTGAACTCGGAAACGAGAGCATCTAAAACATACATGTGGGTGTCATCCCGATGATTAACAAAAACATAATGCTTATAAAGCAGTAATTTATTAAACCGTTTAGTTTTTAATTACATGAAGCTTAATTGGCAAGCCGCCGTTCCTCTCAACAAAGTATATATGTTGCCAACATTCTAAAATAAATAGTAATTCGGATTATAATGAATAAAATAATAGATAATATACTGATAATATAGAGGTAATTAAAATTCCTACATTTCGCCATCCTGCGTTATTCCGACTTTGGAATCAACTAAGAATTCGTCTAGCCAGCTGATATGGTTGATATCTTTCTTAGGAATAATTATTACTTTTTTCGAAATGTTCCTCTTTTCATCAAATTATATACATATATATATTTCTGGAAAATGATTTATCTCGGTACATGCGGATGGATCTAAGGAAATCACCCCTGTCATTTAATACACTGAATAGTCCACATTTCCTTTCAGTAAATACCTTTTAGCAACAGTTCCTCGAGACCGTCTGTTATAGTTTTTTTCTATAATTATTTTCCTAATAAAACTAACGTTCCTGGTACTGATAATTATTTCCTCTATTTGATGAAGGATGCTTCCTGTTTTGATATTGATTGTAAAAACCTTTATTTTAAAACGTTTTTCTGAATTTCACTTGGTGTGTGTGTGTATGTGTCATCAAATTTTCGATCGTTAATTTAACCAACTTCCCATCAAGCTAGAGCTTTGAAATTTTGGGAATCGTTCGTACTCGCCTAACAATGCAATATTTAGACATTTGCGACAAGTTTTAACTTATATTTTCTTTAATTATGCAGTTTAGCCCAACCACTTGGCTAGATTTTAAAAATTGGCACCAAACTTGGCGATTTTTTTTGGCTGAACATTAAGTCCGTAAAACGGACCAGGGTAGCCACATTTGGCAAAATACCGCCAAATAATTCCTGTTGCCAAAGATGGTTGGGTTAAACTGCATTCCAACGATTTAATTTAAAGGATGAATCAATTAATTTTAGTTAGTTTTAACGTTTTTATGTATTTCACTTGGTGTGTGTCTGTGTGTGTATCAGTGTGTCATCAAATTTTCCATCATTAATTTAACCAACTTCGCATCAAGGTAGAGCTCTGAAATTTCTGGAACCGTTCTTACTCGCCTAAAAATGCAATATTTAGATATTTTCGACCAGTTTTAACTATTATTTCAATAATTTTCTTTAATATACTTTGCCATCATATAAAAACGTTGTTCTTAAAAACGTTGGTTTTTATCTCGAATTATTATCTTGTAGCATCTTGATTTTTGTTATTGCATTTTTCATAAGAATTTGAAAATAGAATTAGACCCGTGATAGTAATTCTTCCTTTTCAACATATTTTTTCTTTTTGTATCACAATAACTAGTTCTTTTGTTCGGAAGAATGTACGATCTTGGTTTAGGAGATGAATTTCTGTAACTGCAGAAGTGTAATGCATGACTTCTGTAGAACATTCCTCTGAATCCTTGTGCTGCGGCCGCGAAGCGGTGATTCGAACCCTCAACCAGTGGGTCCGAAGAAAAGTTGATCACTTTTTATCAAGCATTAACCAACTAGGCTAAAAAGACGTCTTTTGGGGCTAGTTAGTAAGGCATTTTAACCTCTGGCGATGCCGTAGAAGGGAGTCGCTTCACTTACTTTGAGGCAAATAATTTTCTTCTCTCTCTCTTTTCATCAATGTCACACTTTTCAGGAAAGACTTTTCTGTTTACCAAGCTAAAGCACGGATCATTGATTAGAAACTTTGTTTTGGCTGTTTTTAAATAGTCCCTTTTTCCTTTGCTTTCTGTGCATTAACTATAATTTGGGAGCCAATGTTTTCTGCAATGCACTCGTCTCCCAATGAAGAAAAACAGGCTTTCTTGAAGTTATTACTGCTCTTGAAACAGGGACCTTTTAAATTTTAGTATTGTTAGTAAAATCTAATTGATATAGCTGAAGTTATAATTTATAAAATTAATAGGGGTATGTTTAACGAATTTTAGCTGGGATGTTTTGCCATTCAGTGTCTAAAGAAAGGGTCGAAAATGTGTTGATGGTAACAAAACAAATGCTATTTGAGGCACATTTGATCTACATATTTGCTAGTCCACAAAAAAGCCTATTTACTGATTTATCTTAATACTTTTTTATCCTAGTTTTTTGCAAACTCTTTAAGTTGAGGCTTCTGCCATCTCTGGACTTTTTTGGAGAAATTACATGTCACTTTTACAACAGATATAATAAACCAAAAAAAGGCCTATAATGAAATTCTGTAGGATATAAGAAATTTAAGATTTACAATGTTTAGATGTAGAACATTTGTCATTGTGTTACCTGTCTGCTTGTACTTTTTTTTTAAAGATCCACTATTTATAGCAACTTAAAAATAGAATTGTCGGACCACAAAAATTAAAATATTCATTCTGTTATATCTACTCAGTTTTCCATAGATTTTTGAAGATTCACTGACGAAAGACAGTATACAATTTTGCTGAATTAAATCATTATACGCAGCTTGACTTTAAAAAGGAAAAAGATAATTTTAAAAAATATGTACAGTATTCATAATAAAAGCTGAATTTCACTGCATTTCAACTTTATTGATTTTTTAACAATATATTCAAATTACATGAAATATATTACATTAATTTGCATAACAAAAAACTTTCAATGAAATGGATATATTCATATTTTCTCTAAAGGAAAAAAATGACATTTTCGGTAAAACTTCCATGAAAATTTCAAACATCCTGTTTCATGTCAATAAAAGATGAATGATTTGGGTCAGATACAAGAAAGCTACTTATGGCACTTTCACAGATAACCTTAACTACAGTAATGAAAAACAGTATGATACAGCCTGCTGCAAATTTCCAATTACATATATGCAGTCAACAAAGCAATTTCAATATTACAAGAAATTCTCAACTGAAAGATTTAAATGAAAGTATTTGAGAAAATTATTAAGTGCAGTTCTGTGTAAATATACTACACCCTTTAATAAAGATGAGAAAATAATTTATTGAATATACAAATGATTATATGGGTATACAAAAGAAGAAACTTGGACAGAGAAAGATATCAATAAGAAAAAGAAAAAAAAATCATGTACAGCTAATATAATAACTAGCATATCATTACACCCCGGTTAAAACATATTTCGAGATCAGGGCTGTATAAGAAGGTTTTTAATAATTATTTTTTAAGCAGGTTGATTAAAGGGGAAGGTAGAGAATTGAATGTGAAATGTATCATATATATGAAACTGTAAACTTTTGAACAGATTTGCCCTCTTAAAAAGTTATACATGTATGTGTTGTTACAAAAATTTAAACATTTATCCAATAGTGTATTCACACAAAACAGACTGTTTGACAAGGGACCACTTCATAGATACTACATATTTTCCCCTTTACTGCAAGCAGCTCCACTATTCTATTTATTGGGCATGTATAAATTAATCGTAATTCTCAATGATAGTTATAGCATTCTTTGAATTCAGCAGTGTTAGCCCTAAAATGTCCATCTCTGTGGTAATGTATTGTAAATCTTTTTTTTTTTTTTTTTCAATCCTCTCCTTCTAGCAAACAAAGCCTTTACAAAAAAAGAAAAAAAAAATTCTTTAAATGATTTTAAAACAAAATATCTTCATTCAACACAAATCACTCTTTTCTAGTTCTGCTATTGCCCAACACCGGAAACGTAAGTTTTTTTTTTTTTCCCAGACATCCCTGTCAAAATCAAATTGCTTTTGTGCACTATCCTTCTGTGCTCCATTCCAACTCAGGTTCAGTCAAGGAAGCGTGTTGTGATGGCTTTTCCTTGCTGTACATAATAAAACACGTCCTTTAATAAGAGTAAAATGGTTTACTTACAATTCATTAGCAAAATCTCAGAGCTCATTCTGTCACTCTCACCTCACTCTGTCGAGTACTTTCTCCCTCTCTTACTTTACTTTGGCAACCCTCGTTCGATAGCAAGGAAAGGCCACCACCATTCTCTCTTGCTAACAGGATGGCACTTCACACATTGTGAATAATTTTATACAGATAGCAGCCTACTGATGTGCAAAAATTTATTACTCAGATTTATTCATACTTTTATAAATACAGAATGCAGGTTAATAAAACAAACAAGTGAAGATAGTGGAGTTTAATGGTGCAAGAGTCAGATATAGCCATGCTACGCTGAACAAGGTGTAACTGCGATCTAGACATTCTAAAAAAACAGGACGGAAAGTTAAAAATGGTTGACAAGAAGGATGGTCGAAAATAAAGATTCCTATGATATACCAGGGGCACATCACCCATGCTTAACAAAGAAAGTAAACCTCATGGGAAGGAAAAAGCTCACTATGGTGCCTCGAGGTCATGATGTTCGTACCTATGTAAAGAAGGTAAATCCCTGGGGTTAAATAAGTTATAAGAATTTTGTGAATTCAAAGACTTGGAATTAAAAAAAAATTAAAACATAGCACCAGCAAATGGCGTGTCCCCTTCCTTTCCAATCATAGACACTCAGACGAAATAACACATCTGAATAGGAAATCCAAAAAAATTTTTAAATTATTTCATTATTTTCTTTCAAAGTTACATCCAAGCACAGGAACAAACTATCGTACTCTTAAGTTTTAGTCCTCTATTTGAATTTGAGTTAGTATTTAGTTTATTTTTAGATCAAGGATAAAGTAAGCATGAATAATAAATGAAATAAGCATGTTTTATGAACTTTTTTAAAGGGAAAAAAATATCTTGTCCCCCCCCCTTGTCTGTTCTTTCCGGATCCACCACTGTATAGCACCACAATGTAATTAGTGTTATAACCTGCTGTTACACATATTCCACTGAAATGCCTTCTTAAAAACAATTTTTGTAGAACGAGAAGTGTCCCACATTGTTAAAAACTTTGATAACCAGGAAACTGAATATTGGCAAATATTTTCATTGTGTGTCATCTATGTTCCACAGTGTTATTTTAACCCTTTGCCTAATTCTCCTATGCCATATGGGCAATCCTGTTCCTCTGTCACTTTTGTTTTGCTCATATCTTTTCCATTTATATTATCAATTTAGTCATTTTGAGTAAGTAAAAGTAAATGTAATTAAATTATTTTATGCATAAATGTAAATCCAACTTCCAAAACAAAAACAAAAAAAAACATTATTTTACTAGCAGAATTTTTTTTATATGCTTAAAATTAGAAATGTTTATTTTAATGTTTTCCTGCTTATAAATGTAAAATATACAAAAATATGCAATAAAAATTGACATTTTTGGATTGAATTTGGAAAAATATAAAACAGTCAAGTTAAAAATAGGCGAGATTTCTGTAATAGAAATCAACAGTATTTATGGCGACCTAAAATCATAAGCAGTCAAAAGAAAAGCAAATGTTTTCTTGACAAAATTTAAGGAAGTTAGAAGGTACGATCAAACCTGTTATTTTCAAAGGAAAATGGTGGAATTTTATAGACATGTTTTCAGTACCTAAAAGAGTGGGAAGGAAATTTACAGCATAAAGAAAAATTTAATTGGGTTTTATTAAATATCCAACCCATTCATAACAACATTTAGGTTTGCAGTGATTATATTCATAAGAACTTTCCCAAAATCAATTTGTTTGAAAACAAGCTTTTTGATTTGATATCATTTGATATGTGCTATGCTCTACAGATGAAAATATTGTGACCACTGGAGAAAATAATTTATTTTTCAGAAAAATATAAGAATTTTTTTTTTTAAAGTATTTGTGTGATGTTATGGTACTAAACATATTTGATAAGATTTTCTTTATTATATGTTTTATGAATCTCATTTTCGTTTCATTTAATTTTAGTCTGTGTTTTTACCAAACCAAAGGCATTATGATCATAATAAATTTATTATAGTTTTAATTAAAATATTTTTCCTTACAGGTGTAATTACAAGTTTTAATTAAAATATTTTCCTTTCAGTTTTTAAAAATTGTACACCTTGTTCCAGGTGTATTCTTACATTGTCTGTAAAACCGTTTTTCCAGCAACAATATTCATTGTACTGAGGACAAATAAGTGCACCCTATAAGTGTGTCCCTGTTTTTAAAAATTGTACACCTTACTCCAGGTATATTCTTATATCGTTTGCAAAATGGTTATTCCATCATCGATAGTCATTATACAGAAGACAAATAAGTGTAACACTTTTAACCATATCATAAATACATGTATTGATTTTATATATATGTTTAAACACATATATAAAATCAATACATGTATTTATCAACAATAATTTGTAATGTATGATTAACAATTTTTTGCGGATAAAAATGCAAACTGCTTTATTTTTTCATGTACTAATATTAATTTTTTATAAATATTTTTCCTTTTCTTTTTCAGAAGTTTCATAGCTGGAATCCCAAGTTTTTTGTGATTTATGCGATTCCAAATCTAACCATTGGAGCATCCATTGCTATTTTACCAGAAAGATATTTTAAAATCTAATATTTAAATTCCAAAAGGCAGGGTTTTTCTGCATAGAAAATTTTACAGCTCTATTTCATTGTATAAAACAGAATGTGTTCTTTCATATAAAACTCTATCTGCATATTAAGTCTTTATAGTTCTTCTCCCCATTTCAAAACAAAATGAAATCAAATAATTGGGTTGAAAATAAAAGACAGTTGCTGTTAAAGAATTTGATATCATTAAAACTAAGACTGAGTAACTTATGCATTAATTGTAATAAATGTAATTTTAATAAATTATACCTAATATAGTGTATAAAACAATTTTTTATTCGAATAAAAACACTAATATTTTATTATAATCGAGCTTTTTTTTTTTTTTTTAAAAAAAATAATGAATCAACATATGACAAGTTTTTAAAAATCATGAAAGTTTTGGTACTGTTTATTCTACTGCAATTTTTTCATACATATATATAGAACTAGGTTTATTCAGAAAGGAATACATTGTTCTATCATTTCAACATAAGTAATTTTTTAAACAATTTTTTTTGTATAGAATAGATAAATTCTTTTCCCTTAAAACTATCATTTAACTTTAAGAATTAGAAATATATACAGCTCTGCGAAATCCTATTAAAAAATGCCTATAAATATTTAAAAAAAAAGATGTGAAATTAAAGGATAACTTTCTTTTTCCCATTCATAAGAAGTGAAAAAAAAATTAATTACTGATTGAATATTGCTCAAAATATTTTTCAGAAATAAAATTATGCTCGTTTGGATTACCTTATATAATACAAACATTAAATAAAATTTTAATGCTATAAAAATTCAATTAATGATTTTTCCTCCTAAAACTAAAAATTGCTTTGTCACATCAGAATGATCATTCAAAGAAATACAAGTACCTCTTCAACAAAATTTAATGGGGGAAAAAATTAATAAAGTCATTGATGAGTAAAGAAACCCTTTCTTTGTCTCAATTGTTTGTACCATTTTTATGTGTCGTTTTGTTATTTCAAAACATTTCATTTTCCCATTCATTCTGTATTAATCTGATAATCAAATACTAGTGAAAGCATTTAGTAAAAATGAAGTTTAAAAGCAATAAAAAAAATTTATATACAAGTTCTCATTGTTTACTCTTCCATTTATATAGCAGAATTAATAATACAACTGTTCTGGAGCCGATTGTGTCTTTTTCTCTCCCTAGACCCTCATATGCTTGTCATTTGGTTGTAAGGCAAATCTCGAGTCGTATGTGAACATAACATTGCCCTATTGACATATTGCTGACACCACTATACTCATGCTTCTCCTGGATTGGATGGATATAGGAACATAAACTCTTCATTACATAGTCTGTTCATATGTGGCCTTCAGCACACATATGAACAGACTATGTAATCAAGAGTTTAAGAGAGGCACATAATAGTCTTGCCAATGGATGCTTAATTATAAATGTCATGCTTGTTGGAGGTCACACTTCAACTCTGCTCACAACAGTAATATATCGATCTTCCATGAGGGGTCATAACCCTTGGGAGACCATTTGCAGGTCTTCAGACAACTGTTTGGAATGGTTTCCATAATTGAATACTGAATGAAGAAACAAGCAATATCTGCAATTGATTGCCCTGCTTCAATATGTTCAACAGCATGCCATTAGTACTTCTTAAAGCCATAAAAACTCAGTCTTGAAAATAAATCGTATAAAAGTTTTAATTGCTTTTTATCAGCACCAACGTGCAACTCTTGTAACTCATCACAATACTGGCTTCTTATACTGCTGCCTTTTTTACATATTTCTCAACACAAAAATGTGATTGGCAGTTACACATAACATATTTCTGAATACATCTGCTGTGATTTTCAGCCTCTCCCATTCAGAATGTCTTCTGAAAATCTACATTTTCTTCTGTGAGCTGAACTATTGGCAGCGAGTGTAATAATGGTTAGAGATATTGTAGTAGTGTTAGAGATACTTTTTTCCTCTTCTGCAAATTTTACCAAGCTTATCACTTGCAAACCTGCAGATATGATACTTTAACAATTTTACATAGAAGCTATAAAATAAATAATTATTTATTTCTTTAATATTAAAAAAGATCAAACAACTTTCACGAGACAATAGCCAAGGTAAAAATAAGTAATTACATCCATATTAGTCTTACTTCCTTAATTATTGAAAGACTAATCATGATAAATCCTAAAGATTAGCACATTTCTGGCAATGGGATTATTCGACATTTTAAAATATCATACAGCATGCTTTACTTTACCAAACATTTATCTGGACTTAGAAAAATTTATAAAATAAGAGCTAACACAAAAAAAACTGATATAATATAAAACTTTACAAGCTGTAATACACTACACATTCAGTAAATTGAAATCAAGAGTTCACAGGCTTTTATTTAAAAACAGAATAGCACAGATGCTTTCAAGTACATAAAAAACCAAGAAAAAAAAATTACAAAAGGATTTCACTATGTTACAAAAATGTACAAGCTCAGTGTAACCTATGATTAATAATTAAAACATATAAAGTACATTTAAGAATCCTTTGGAACTTGTTTAATCTTGTAATCTTTCAATGCAGCTTTAATGGCATCTTCAGCAAGCACTAAAAATTAGTTTCAAAAGTTACAACACAATTTATAATAATTTTATACTCAATATATTTTTTATTAATTTAATACATCTGTATTCAGGAAACTAACACTAAAATCTATTCATAATATAAAACTTTTTCAGAGAGTGTTTCAACCATGTACATAATTTGTAATTAACTATATCACTATTTAAATATAGACAGTTATATCTAAATTTGCCAAGAGAGGCAAGTTTCTTTATATAATAACTACCTTAAAATTGCTACCCAAGTTTCTTTTTATAAAAATGTATTCCGTTTAGACATAGGAAAGGGATTTATCTTACCATCTTTCATAACAATTCTTCAAGAATAGAATAGAACAAACAAGAATAGAACAAAGTTATCGCAAGAACGATTTAACTAGCTAAAAACTATGAGATCACATAATATATTAAGAAAAAATTTTATAAGGCTTTATATAGAATATATTGCACAAAAACTGTCCTTAAGAAAAAAAAAACAATTTTGAAAATCAATATATTATATAATTTTATCAAACCTTTTAGAACTTTAAAAATATCACAAAATGTAGATATTGTGAATAGCCATCTAATTTTAAAAATACCCATTACTTTAAAGACTAAAAACTTATTTTCCCTTTACTTATTTGAATTTAAATGCATGGAACGTAATAAAACATTTTGTCTATTATTTATATCAGAACTTGAACTCCTACAATATTGCATCACTAGCAAAATAAATTTCATACTTAAACTTAGTATCTTTTAATATGTACTGAAAATTTTCAAAATTTCACTACAACTATTTTACTTAACTACATTCATAAAATTCCAAACAAATATTCACTTTACTCCAATTCAATTTTACTGCAAAAGCTTTTTCGTATAAAATTTTGAAGAAATCTAGAAGTTCCAAAATCTCTAAAGAATTCATTTTCATGAAAATTGAAATTTTAAGGGCAAGAGGAAAAATTTATAAATATTAAATAAAATATTATGAAATAATTATATATTTCATAAAATTGTTTATCAAATTGGTAACTATTGAGTTGTTTCTACTCAAACAACTATCAACATTCTGAAAGCTGACTTATTCAGATGTTATTAATCAATTTAATTAGATACTTACTAGAGCAATGAAGTTTGACAGGAGGTAGGCAAAGTTCTTTTGCAATATCAGAATTTTTAATTTTCAGTGCATCATCAACCTAAAAACAAAGATAAGCCTTATCTCCAAATATTCAGTTAAATATGATTAATAAATTAAAATACAATTAATATTGATGATGATACAAAAAACTATTATATTAATACTTTCCCACAATATGCCACATTGACATAATGACCTAGTAATATGAAATATATATAGCAGAGCTAATTTTCCCTATATCCCAACACAGAGGAAATAATTTTTAAATTATTAATCTACCTTACAACTAAATCATTGCTATACTAATTAAGTTATATAGAACTCTTTAATAAAGAATCTCTTTAAATGACTTTATAACACACTTGTGTTCTCTGCAAAACTTAATTAAGGCATTTTGCAAAGCTGCTATCATGAGAATGAGTTGGCAGAGAAGCGGACCTGCCGAGTGTTGACGAATTAGTGTAAATAAGTGAATTCTTCTGATCAGATATTTAAAGAGCAGCTTTACCATTGATTACCCATCTTCTCATGGTGATTTTTACTTCTAGCAGTCAGATTGTCAGCTGTTACTTTTTATTTTCTTTTAAATGTTTGTATTAATAAATTATGGTTGTCATCGAATTTCTCGGTGGAAATTTTTTTTTTTAACCCTTTTGATATAGTCACAGCAAAACATTCTATAACATGTATGAAAATACCAATTTACATTTGGTGCTCTTTAATCCAACTAATTCAGGACCAAATATGCCAGGTTAACAATTTTGCCCAATTATTGAGTGTAAATAGTTTTAATGGATACCAAAGATAACTCTAGATAAATATTTAACCGATTTAAACATGTATTTAATACATTTGTGCACATATTCTTTAACCTGTATATATTATACAAAAATCTAAAAATTTAGAATCATTCTATAGCAGCTACAAAATTAAATTCAAACATTGAACACATGAATTGAATATCCTGGTATTGTGAAAAAATGCAATAATAAAGAAAAATTAATAAAGTACAATGACAGCTAAAACAAGTTGTGAAAAGTTTCTTTACGTCAAGAAAAAACACATACGAATGTTAGTGTAAAATGTATACAATATCATGTCATTTACATGATTTGAATCTTTTAAAAACATCAAATTTACACTTGTAGAGAATTGTGCTTTTTGTTAGATCTAAGCAATTTTTAAAAATGCATCAGATGCCAGTTCCCATGAGACTTCGGTTTCATTTTTCACAACAACTTTCTTCGATTCTACCTTCTGAATCTCTACTTCTTGTAAATTCACAAAACTTTCCAATTAATTCATCACTTGGATTTTGCAAGCACTGGCACATTTTTGTTGATTTCAATACAATCCATACATTTTCCATTAATATAGCAACACATTTTTGGCATTCAAGGTCAACAAACACACAAATCCTAGCAAAAATATTCGAAAGCAAATATCTGAATTATAAAATGTGCCAAACTATCAAATGCCAGGTTAAAGAGCACCTACTGCATTATAGAATAACTTAGAATGCCGAGTTTAAAAATGTCAATGCCCTCTATAGAAATAGAAAATAAAAATAAAGGAATTTCAAAAAACTGATTCCAAAAGGTACAGAAAGCAAAACAAATTCTATTTCCTATTGAAAAAAATAATTCCAATGTTCAAGGATTCCAATTATAATATAACCATAAATATGATGAGAAGTTTCATTTCAAATTAAAATGGAGTATGTATTTACCAATGCCCAATTGATTTGCATATCTCCATAGAGAAGAAACTTATTTAAATATTTAGCTATATCTGCAAATTATGAAAATTACAAGTAAATTTACCCAAATTAAAATTAGCCACTTTTAAATAGAAGCTTGAAATCAAATTTGATAAAATTAATAATCCTCAAAAATTCACATCTAAAAATATTTTACTATTTTTAAGATGAACACTTTAAGTGTTGTTCGTTGAAAATTTCATCAATTTTTAAGTACTTACAGAAATAAACATTTAGGGGAAAAAATGACAAAGTAAAAATGTTAATTCAAGATGAAGAACTTAACAAATGTGAATGTAACTTACAGATTTTCCTTTGACCCATTCAGTCGCAAGAGAACTTGAGGCTATAGCAGCACCACAACCAAAGGTTTTGAATTTTGCATCAATGATCTTGCCATTTTCATCAACTTTTATCTGTAACATTAATTAATACATGTTGAATACAAGATATGAGCAAAACAGATTACTTTTAAAGAATTTCATTGCCCTATTGTAACAGTTTCTCAAAACTTGCATTCCTTAAAATAACATCCTGAATATAACTTTATCATTTATATAAAATTTTCAGCTATTTGGTCATTAGAAAAGAAGTTCATTTTAGCAAAATTCTTAAGCTCATTAAAATTCATTTCATATTTTTAACTATATATTAAATCTTTTATAATTCAATAAAATTCAACATCAATTATGCATTTATTGTATAGCATAGTAGTACAATATGAGAAACTTAAAAAGTTTTTAATATTTAATAAAATTTATTTTATGGTTACCAATTTATAATAGCAAGAACAAACTTGTGAAATTTGTGCATTGGGCCCTTCACAATGTTCTTTCAACTAACCTCGGGTGCTTATTAAAATTACAATTTCTTCCCAACCAAAATGAAACATAATTCATAATTAGATGAAGATTAAAGCAAAGCCATTTATATATAATTATATATAAATCATATGTAATTAATAGAAAATAGTGGATAAGGAGTTGCAGTTAGAAGTGTTATTCAGTTTGAAATTCTTCAATTTTGCAGATTGAAGAGACTTCCACTAAAAGTATTAAGCTACATAGCTACAGTCGAAGAGAGTTGCTAAATTAAGAATGACTGGACAGGTAAGAAATTTCTTATTTAATTCAAATTATGATTGAGAGGTTTTTTTGAGAAAGCAACTTTAGATATTTTACTATGATAATAAATAATCAGTTTTGTTCCTGCGTGTTTTCAATTCACATTCGTTTTTGATTATTACATTAGTCTGAGATATGGCACAAAAGCTGAATAATGACGGACACCCTTCTAAATAAATGGTTAAAGTTTTTAATTGTTACCTGTAATTTCATAACATCACCACAAGCTGGAGCTCCAACAAGGCCAGTTCCAACAGTCTTATCATTTTTATCTAAAGAACCAACATTTCTTGGATTCTCATAGTGATCCACAACCTGTACACACACAAATGGCTATTTATTTAAAGAAAATAATTTTGCTGATTAAGTTCAGAAAATATTTAAACATAAAACATTTTCTGAACAATATATTAGAAAAAATATAAACATAAGGCATACAAAATAGCATGTTTAATGAGCTATAATACTTTAAAAACTACTTAGCAAGAGCTACACATTCCAAATTTGCCATCAATTCATGAATTAACTTTAATCCAACAAATTAAATTTTAATGTTATTGCACAAACCTTAATCATTGCTTTCAAAATGTTTACCTTATAAAATTTTATACCACATGTTTATATGGAGAAATGTTCATGCGAGATTAAAATTTTTATAAGTATTTGAAATAATCTTTTACTGTACAGACATATCTCATATCATTAATGTTATACAGGATTTTTTCTAATAAAATATAATAGATAAATTTAAATTTTATAAGTAAAAATACTACAATAATTCACATTTAAACTTATACCAAATTTAATCATGTCCTTCAATGGATTCTCATCTTTCCCCCCGAAAAAAAAAAACGTTTTTAAACTGCCACCTTTTCATCGACATAAAAAACTCTTAATGATATACATTCACATCTGAAGATATCTTTACACTCTTCAAAATCATCATATTCTATGAAATATGTAATCTATTTTAGCAGAGAATGAATGGAAGATAAATCATTAATTAGCATTACCTAATAAGCAAAAGTTAATGATTTCTGATATGCAAATTAAGGCATAACATAACTCGAAGCTCAATCCTGCATTTAGAACATCGTGAACTTCTTCAATACAGTATTTAATTTCAGAGAAAAACTTGACTCCAAAATGTTTAGAAGAATTAGTGAAATGGTTAACTATTGGTTATTTAGAGTCTCAAGACAGACAATCATGGAAGAACAGCGAAATATTCATATATTTTAAGACAAAATCTCTATATTATGAAAACAATTTCAGAATTCTGGAATTTCTCTAACATGGCCTACACGAAGTTGTTATATGCAATATACAGCAATAATTACCCATCATTATGGGATGTCAATTGCTCACAAGTTAAATTTAGAGCTTGAAGCCATAACTGGAACTATTTTATATTAGTAAGCTGTATAAGGAGAAGGCTTAAGGCTCCCATCTACACATTCTGAAAATAAGAGACGAGAGCTCCCTCTACAGGTAGGTAGAAATGGACAGTACACAAGTGCAGGCGAAGTACTCATACAATATTGGTTGTATAGAGCAAAAGTAAATAGTTCTCATATAAAAGAAATTACATGCTTTCTTAATTTTCATCATTTTCCTTGATTTCAAAGTGGGAACTTTCTTGGTGCTTTTAATTTTTTTTCTATTTTGCTTTAAATTTTTTCAATTTTTTTATATTCATGTTTTGACGGCTATCATGAAGTTTGAAAATGACATCACAGGGTAATAAACATTCCCTTTTAGACATAAACAAGCCAAAACGAGGAAGTATTTTGGCTGTCTCCCCACCCACACTCAATGCTCGATTCCTCCCCTTCTATTTCCATTCAAAACTAGATATAACTTAGTAATTTAATCTCTTCTGTCTTTGCATACCATTTCTTTCTTACTTTCTCACAAGGGGATGGATGCAAGGCAAAGATTGCCAAGTTTGTGGTCAGCAACCCCCTCACTAAGCAATTCCAATGGATCTCTTTCCCTTGTGAAGCTAAACTGCCCTTCCATATTGTTCAAGTCTGAAAGCTATCCCAAAACTATAAAGAAGCTGACTTTCATTGTTTCTCTTAATAGTCATTCTTTCTTTTTGAGAGCTTTCTTTTACACCTTTCTGATTTAAAAAAAAAATCTTTTCTACAACTTCATTTTTTTATCCTATAACTAGATTTGTAAAAATTCTCTCTCTCTCAACGATTTTAGTGAAATATCCTCATTGAGAACCAAATTTTAATTTCCAAATTTCATAATTCCATAATTCATAAATAACAAATTATTCCAAATTTTATACACAGATTAATTACATAAAAATTTAAATTTTAAAAGTTTACATCTGCTGAGAACAAATAGCTGTGGTGAATGTCAGTAAATGATTAAATTAACCAAAATAATTAGAATTTTAATGAGTTTTGCTCCTAGTTATAATTAATAGCCCTAATTCTATAAGTAAATATGAAAGAAAATTTCAAGGTTGGCACTTGAATTACGCATCTCATTTTCACAATCAAAACATGTAGATTTTAATTATACATATATATATATATATACACACACTTCATTTACTTTTTTTTTTTTTTACAAGATTTTATTTGGATTGCTTTCATTTTGAAAACAAAAGTTTTAATCATTAGATTAACTCAATTTTCGTTCTCAGTTAAACCATTATCTATAACAAATGCTTGCAAAATTTAAGACAATAATAATTTTATTTTGTCACAGGTAGTCACAATATCATTAATGTCAAATATAAACATCAAATACTCATGATGGAAAGTAATAAAACATAGAATGTATCAAACAAAATAATAATTGGTACACATATCAAATATTTGAGTTTAAGACAAATTTTATGTTTTATTTCTAAATCAAAGGCAAAGAAACTTCAAAAAAGAAACAAGGAACATACAGTTTCAGATGTTATACCCTTTATCAAACCTTGGTTCAGGATTCTGAAGTCTGTTTCTACAAAGTTCAATAAGTACGACATTAATGCAAACAAACAGCAAAATCTAAGCTTGAATGTATCAAATTTTTCTCACAATATCATACTATTAAACAGAATAAAAGACAATATATGGTAACTAATTTTAACAACTTTAATTGGAAGCAATATTCTTATAATCTTAATCTACATTTTAATTCAAAAAGTAATGAAACCAACTTTGAATTAAATACAATTTATACATTTATCTCAATAAGAGACTTTCTCCACATAATGTCATCATAATAAGAATTTGTCGAATATTTTTAACTCCTAATGTAAAATAATTGGGGAGGGGTATGCTCTATTCTTAATTTAGATATAAAATAACCACAGAATTTGTTAATATCACTCAAAAACAAGTACTTGTTTTGCATTAGGATTAATTTTAAAGAATCCAAGTCATTTACATATGTTTTGGTATTGAGACTGAAAAAAAAATCAATTCATGGAAAAGATATCACATCAACAAGTATTGCTACCATATTAATAAAAATTCAATTTTTCCTTAGAATATATATTTCAGTGAAACCTTTCCTTTCATGAAACATCCCTTTTTTATTTTAGAGCAGCAAAAAAGAAATTTAGTATGTCTATTGGCAAAACTTTATAGTTAGAATATACCTTTAATCCTTTTCATTCTGCATTATTTATTCGAATGATCTCTTCATCAACAAACTAATCAAAAAACTAATTGAAGGTTGAATTCTGAAAATGAAAATTATAAGTATTGAATACTTATTAGTGTCTCACTTGTAAGAAACATAAGAGCTATTAATTCTTTTAAAATTTGAAAACATGCTCCCCACTCTATTTTCCACATCACACAAACTTGAGGACTTTAAACCTCAACTTATTTAACTGCATCGACCCTGGTACATAGCAGTTTTATGAAATAAGGACTTGAACACTCTGTATGACTAAGGCATCACTAGCTACAAGATTGTGGACATAACCAGTTGGCTATCACAGACACTTTTTAAATGCTATAAGATAATTTTATTCTTGAAAAATGTATCATCTTTGTTAAAGTGTTCGTGTATCTAAGAGCCAGAAAAAAAAAATTGTGTGCAACAATTTTCCTTTATTCTTCATTTAATCATAATATGACCAAGGTAGTGGATTTGTGGATTCAAGCCGATATGCCACAAAAGATCCGCCATGTAGGTGGGGCTGATTAGCGTTAAGTTTGTCGAGACTCAAAAGTCCGCCTGTTGGCTGGTGTGGATGTTTATGGTGTCATTTAATTACGAGCATCCATTTCTTAATCATTATTTTTGTTACAGGACTACACTTTACAAATATGAAACACCCACAAAACACAGAAATTTAACATAGAATGACTTTAATCCTTCAACGAGCTTAACGCTCACCAAGGCGTCTTACGCCTTCAGGGGTTTAGTCTTTTCTGCACAGGCGCTGATAAGCTCTACATAATTAGAGGACACCAGTGCCTCACACCAATAATACATAAATTCAAGCATAAAGAAATAAGACATTAAGAAATATTGACTTTTTTTTTAAATGTTCAAGAAAAAAGTTCAATTAGTTCAGGTGATGTCACAAAGAACTGTATCAAAGGAAGAACTATTTCATAAGAACTGTATCAAATGAAGAACTATTTCAGCAAATTTTAGCATATGAGATCAGTAGTATGACTAGGAGACTTCTTTCATTTTTCTTAGTCTTGGATGGTAAAAGATTCTTAATTGAAAGTACTTTTTCAAGGTAAGGTGAATGGTTACCAGAACCTACCACATGTTTGAGAGGTTCACGAAAACTGTACTTTTGAAGCTTGATGGTAAAATTAGCTTCATTTAAGCTACATAAAACAGCTTCAAGATATCCTACATATAAATGATCATTCCAGCTACTTGAAAATATCAATGTGTCATCAATGTACATTGCGGCATAAATTCTATGTTGGGATAAAAGTTGATTAATGGTACATTGGAATGTAGTGGCTGCATTCTTCAGACCAAAAGGCATAAATCTGAAAGGGTATTATCCTCAATGATTGACAAATGAAGTTAGCTGTTTTCATTCAGGACTCATTCTAATTTGTCAGTATCCCTTCAAAAGATCGAGAAAGGTTATGCATTTGGAGCTTGCTACTCGATAAATCAAATCAAAGGAGTTCTGCATAGGAAAAGCATCTGGTTCTGTCTGAGAATTCAAATAATGGAAATCTACGCATAAGTTTATTGCACAGTCTTTCTTTGACACACATACTACTAGGTGACAATATTCACTTTCAGAGGGTTCAATTAAACCTAAAGTTTAGAGATCATCTATTTGTCTGTCAACTTCTTCTAAAATTTCAGGAATCTGATAGGATCGTTACATTTTAGGTTTACTATTTGCTATCAATTTGATTGAATGTTCAACAATTCTAGCTATTTTGAGGGCTTCAGATATTATTGCTTGGTCCTTAATAAATGAATAATAGCTTTTATTTTATCAGAATTAAGATAAGAATAATTCAAGTGCTCCTTAATATAAGTTTCATCAGTTGGAGTATGTTTTGTTACAAATGTGTTTTCGATAACATCAAAGTCAATATCGGTCTCATAAACGATTCGATGTTGTTCGTTTGAAAATTAAGTTTTCTAATTTTGTTTGCATGGATGTGTTTTAAACTATTATCAGCCATTTGAACTAAATAACTGTGTTCATTTCGCTTTTCTACGATGGTGCAAGGAAATGTCTATCTCGCATACATTTTATGCATACTATCAGATGCAAGAACAATAACTATCATCTATTTCGAAACTTTTATACTTTTTGTTATGAATTACCTAAATGATTTGAAGATTAAACTTCAACTTGAAGCCAAGCAAGCAGGTATTCTTCTACTACCCAAGCAAACTATGTATATTACCATATATAACAAGCTTTCTATGGATATTACATGCATATTATGGATTACTATTCATTTAGCTTTAAAAGACAAATCCTTGGATCACTACAAATTCCAAGAAATCTGCCGACTTTCCTCAACAGGTCATAAATCACCATTTATCAATGGATGGTAAGGGTATATTATGTACCTTTGTGCACTATAGTGGGATTTTCAGTTTTGCTTTCCCCTCCTTCCCAGTTAGCATTGTCGATGACTCAAATTATGAGCAGCAAAATTCATTAAAAAAAATGCTTGAAAATATACATTTCAACGAGCATTAATAGAGGCAGGTTTTTCTGGAATT
>BMAW01091980.1:0-10565 GCA_019974015.1 Nephila pilipes | reverse complement strand
GCATCCTTTATTAGGTGTTGATTGGCACCAGAATCGATAAAAAAAAAGAAAGAAAGAAATCCTTAGAATATAGTTTTTTTTTTCATTGCTAATAACATGGGACTTGCATGCAAGGATCGTGTTCCAGAAACTATTCTTCCATTATTTAATTATTGCTCTATAAATACCGTGCTCAATTGAATTAGTTTTATAAGGATAGGCAGATATACTGGCTTGATTTCCTCAATTTCTTTAATTTTCTTTTTTGCTATTTGCTTAAATTTAATTCTCTCAAATGAAGAGCAAACGAATCTCTAAAACTGCTTAATTAATTTAAAATCTCAATCTTCTTACGCCAAGGTGTTGATTCAATGAATTTCATTTCGTTAATGATTATATATATATATATATATATATATATATATATATATATATAATTTCCTATTTGAAATAGTTACACATTCATTTAAATCTACGTCATTCAATTCCCAAAATTTTTTATTTCATTTATACCAATATTCTACTAACATATTAATTTATTTTAAGATTGATATTAGTTTTTCCTGCGTTTTTTTGACTGGTGTAACAGTTTTTCCAATTGAGTTACTTCTAATAATGAGTTTGAATTTTCGTAAAAAACTGATTCATTAGCTACGAGGTGTGGCTAATAAATAACGAGACTGACGATGTAAAACATCTCATTTTGATGTCATACATATTTACACATTATCATCTTCTATACACAACCCTTTTTATACACCCTTCCTCTATCCCTGCAACTCTTCATGCGAATCTTCCATTTTTCGAAACAGTACAGGAAGTCTTCTGTCACCTCCTTCAGAATGTATGGCGTTTCTCTTTCACAGCTCCAACGGATTCAAATCTTGTTCCTTTTAATGCAGATTTCACCTAAGGAAACAGATAGAAAAAGCATGGCTCAAGATCCGGCGAATAAGGCTCAACACAGGAATGCTGTACTTCGCTAGAAACCTCTTGACAGACAATGTGGAATGAGCAGGCGTATTACACATGAAAATTTTCACATGTGGATTTTTTGTCAATTCCTGCAGTCTCAGCAATCGCACGAATACTTAATCTGCGGTCAGATCGAAGTAGATTACCGATTTTTTCAATATTGCTATCCGTTTTTGACGTAGTAGAGCGACCCGGGTGTGAATCATCTTCAACGTCTTCTCGGCAATCTTGAAAACGTTTAAACCACTCAAAAACATGTGTACGCTATAAACATTGATTGGCTTATACTTTTTTCAATAAATTATAAGTTTTAGTAGCGGTTTTACCAAGTTTCATATGAAATTTCACAACAGTCCGTTGCTCACTCATCATTTTTCCGGTGGGAAAAAAAGCTCTTATGCAAACGGGTACACGGATTTGTTCACAGAAAGCGGAAGGCATTCGAAAGAGAAGGCTTCACGCTAAACAGCTGTCGGTCGCTGGCGTTTGTTGCATGGGTACTTCTTCTGCAGCAGAGTCAGTCACGTTATTTAATTGCCACACCTCATATTTCAGATATGCTTAAATGAATGAAATTAATTTTATTACACCTCAACTCAACCTCGTTATTAATTATTTCATTTACTTTTTATTTCGCTTTCCAGTTGGATGAATGGATTTTCAATCTAAATACCATATTTTAAATGATTCAATGATTTTCCTCTCGCTATATATTTAGGTTTCCTAAAACATCTTTTCTCTCTACTATAATTAGGTTTTTGGGCTGAGTATGAACCGAAACATCTACCAGACACATCCGCTGCAGCTCTAACGTCATCTGTTTTCAAGGTTATTTTTGATTTAGTTAACGTCACTGCAGACAGGCTAATGTAGTTTCCTATTTCAAATTATTTTTGACGACCTGGTTGAAATTAAATTCTACAGCTACAGAATATTTCAAAAGTATTATACAAATTCCGGAACCAAATAACTTAATAAAATACTGATCCCAGTTATTGATGACTTCTTTTAAAATCGCTGAGGATTGACTTTTATGATCCTTGACTTTATATCAATCGCAAGTGGAAATGGTTCTATTTAAGACAATCAAGTGTAGGATAAGAATTGAATTCTAAGCAGTTATAACATGTGAATTCCCTTTTTGCATTCGAATTCGATTTTTTTTTGTTTTGTTTTTCGATAACTATTATGGAAATTCGAATGAACTGGAGAAAATCTATTAACACGGTTGCCTAGATTGTACTGCCTATTTGTTTTTGGCACAAATTCAAGATTAGAAGAATTTCAAGAATCAATTCTTGTTATTGTCTTGTTGTGTGTAGGAGATGGTAACATTTTTGTTCCATTTCTCTTATTCTCATTAGCAAATAACTTATCAACTAATTCCTCCGTACTGATAAAATTATACCATTCATCAACAAAGTGTTCCTGAGTCGTTGGGGAAATTACTTTCTTTACTTGTTCAGTAATAATTAGGTCTGTTAATTTTTCAAAATCATTTCTTTCCATACCTCTCTTAACCATTCTTGATAATATGAACACAGTTCGTTAACAAAATCTTCTCTAGAACGATAGTGAATGAAGAATTTTGTCGATTAATTTAAATCTAAAAGATTTACTTAAAAAGTAATAACTTTTTTATATGATAGCATTGGCTTTCTCTTATTTCATAAGGCAATAAATTTAACAAATTAGAAACTAATTTCTCTTCTTCAAAATGAAATGAATTGCTCTTGTCTTTTAAAAAAACCTTTGAAAAGATATAACTTATTTAAAAAAAAATTTGAAAAAGTTAAGTCTCCTCCCTGCGATTTCAAAATTTTGCCTTAAATTATACATATCGCATGACTCGCTTCTCCCCACCGCCGGCGGGGGGATTCGTATCTGGCATTTGAATATTACAAACACAGTTTGTAAAGTTCAAATTCGGCTTTGGTCTTTTTCAATTTTTCCTTTTCTAGCCATCTTCAATAATCATATCTAACAATTCTTTCATAAAACCTATATCGTAATTTTCCGATTTTGTTACAATATTCCTTAAATCAATTACTTTACTATAGGACGGGACAGTTTCGTTCATTTCGAGGGTCAAATTGGTCAAGCCTACTTTCTAACCTTTAGTTAACCCCATAATTGTGGCATATATTTCAGAAAAATGCATAAAATATCGAAAAATAATGTTCTGTTTAATTTTGTGCATTATTTTAATAAGATTAGAAAATTATTATTTTGCAATGTTTATTAAAAGTTAGCTACTTCATTTAAAATTTTATAAGTTTTAAAATACACGGGTGCGAAAGTGAATGTTGAGATTTATGTCGAAAGAGCTGAATTGCGCCAAATATTTGTTGAAATTATTGCAAATATTTTATTTAAAAACGCTTTAAAAACAAAAGAGAAATAAAGTACTATTTTGATACATATGCAATATTAAAAAAGTTAAAAAAATTTAATGAGATATAAAAAGCCAATTGTTTTAAAATTCATGAGAAAGATAATGCATTACTCTTACTTTTCACTCAAATTATTTCAGTAATAAAAAAAAATATCCTTTACAGTATGTCGTCCCAATCCAATACAATATGATATATATACCAGAACATGGCACTGCATATAAATCCCCATCACACTCCTTACAATAAACAGCTCGTGTCTCACATCGTATCTCCTTTCCCTTATTTGTCATCACACAAAACATAATCTGGGTGGAGTAGGCTTTTTCTCCGTTGGTGGAATATGTTGAGTAGGGATAGGCAATTGTTTTGGCACTGCACTTTGTGAATGGGGAGGTCAGCGGCGGGATGCATCATTTAAAATGACTGCATTCATTAATTAACTTAAATATCATAAAATACATAACTGTATCATAAAATCAATAAATATAAATTTAATAAAATAGTGACGGATTTATTCAATTTATTTATTGCGCGAATTTCATATCATCTGTAGCTGAAAGAGCATTTAATTTTAGAATCATTTTAATGAGGCAAATGTACCCTATCATACTCTTCAACTTTTTTTTTTTTTTTTTTTTTTTTTTGAAATCAAGAGTGAGATTGCTTGTTTAGGTTCTCATCAATGTCTGCAAGTTAATGTCTTTCATAGAGCATCTATATTTATTCTTAATGATCTTCAAACAAGAAAACTTCAAGCAAGAAAAACTTTGCTCGCAAATTTATTATAACCCAAATATAGAGAAAATTTTCCCACCAAGTATTTTTGTACATAGAAATTTTTCAGCAGAAAAAGATTTGTAAAAGTCATCTATTGTCGCAACATTAAACGTTTATTTCACAGTGTGATCTGACTGCATATCAATAAATTTAAGCAACAACTCCTTAAGCTCTGTGTCAATATCAGCAGTGATGGGATAATAGAGCAAATCGAATTAGGTTTAATTTTTATAAAATCCTCAAATCTTCTTGTAACCTCGTTCACCAAATTCTACAGATAATCCCTCATCTTAGCAAAAAAAAAAAAAAAAAAAAATGAGGTACCTTTTGTTAACCTTATAAAGTGAAATGGCTTTTCTGGCTGGCTTGCCAAGTCACAAAAAAAAAAAATCTTAGTGGGTAGCTTGCGGCCAACGGGCCACTATTTGCCCATCCCTGGTGTAGGGGAAAGGGACTACCCGTAAGCTGCAATAAGTTTGCACTAGGACGACCTGGCCCTGACAACTGAACAAGAAGCTTATTCTTTTCAACAATTTGCTTTACAATCGGAATTCTGTAGTTTATGTTATTTTTCCACCTTCTGTTCATTTATATATTATGAAGGAATTTCCCAATGCCTGATCGAGAAGATGGAAAAATATCTTCGCATGATATTTCTTACTACATTTTCTTAAAATGGGATAGTCTGTGAGATGTTGGTTGACTTTATCAACACCTCCTATAGTGTTGTTATAGTCATCATTTACTTTCGATACCGTGTTCGAACTAAGCTCTGGGTATTAAAATTGTTGCACGTTTGAGTAGCCCAAACTGGATTCGGGTGGCACTGGCAGGGGGTTAAAAAGGACAACTTTTTCTTAATAACTTTCGTATAAAATTATTTTTAATACACATTTTTAGTTTCTCAATTTTCAAACTCATATAAAATAAACACAATTTTTTTTTTAATTATTTAAACACTCAATAGCTCAAACATTTCTTAAGATTAAGAAAATATCAATATTTACTTCTCTCTTATATGTTCGATTCTGTTTGTATGTGTATGGATCCCAATCCATCTTTCGGCTGTATTAAATACCTTTATTCTTTCTTTATCTCCTGTTTTTCGCAAATAGAAAGTTTAATTTTCACAGGATGGCATTTCCCAAATAATGGCACTCCACGAACAATAATCCCTCCAAAGCTGTGCATTGATCATATTCAAATACTTTATGACAGTATCATATTACGTAAATGCTTGGGAGCACATATCCACAGGGACACGCAAAATAAGGCTATATGTTCCACCGCCTCCTCTTTGGAGATTGCGTGGTAAAAAATAAAACACTTCCTTTACCTTACCGCGCTTACAAAATACCTCCTATAGGCAGGGACATCTTAAGACTTCTCGAGGCCCTGGGCCCTTAGGAAAAAATAGGCCCCACCTGCGACCCTGTAATCTAATTTGATGTATATACTTGAACAGTTCAATAAAAGTAATCCTTAGTAAAAGGAGGTTTTATGTGAGTAGTCGTTACCTACACTTTAAATGTGCAAAGTCATTAATTAGGTCTTCAAAATCAATTGTTAATAATATGTCATGTTCAATTCTCATCAAGCTTAAATTATTCAAACGTGATTGAGTCATACGATTTCTCAATTCATTTTTGACCAGTTTGAGTTTTGAAAATGAACGCTCACCACTCGCGTTAGTATTTATCATTTATAAGAAAATTCTCATTATTATTTCAATATTGGGAGACACCGTGAATAGCCTTTTTCCTTACACATGTATGAATAGATTGTGTTGATCCCAATTCCAGAGTCCCCCCTCCCCCTCTTACAATTGTTCTTCATCTTCATCTGCATTTGTAGAGTTACATTTTTTATTAATATTTCATTTTTCCATTTCTACTTTTTGCTTTTTCTTCAGCTTTTCACCATCAATGATCATATACGACTTGAAACGTTGACATTCCAAGTTCAGTTTCTCTTCATTAATGACTTTATCATAAAATTTTGATACTTTCTCGCATGCTATTTTAATTTCTGTCTCATCCAAATTAAAAATATTTTCAAAAAAATCCAAACATTTCAAAAGCTCCTCATATTTTTTACTAAGCGTTAGTATATTGCAAATTAGAGAATCGATTATTCGTAAAACGGTTTCTATTTTGAATTTCTGGCTGTGGCTGTTTTCAACATTGTGTCAGTGTCTCTATTTTCTGCAAGGAAAATTACCCTAACAATGCGTTGTCTTACACACTTGTGAACATTTTGATATTCCTTTATAAAGGATACTTCCTTGGCTTTTGATTCATAATAGTCAAAAGAATCTCTTTTGGCTTTTATGTATGTCATTAACGGTTTTAATAATTTTACTCCTTTGAACAAACCCATATTTTTACTCTGGAGAAATATATTTATTTTGTCAATACGTATTAAAATGTCATTCCAAAGGATAGTTAAAAAAGCAGTTTCTAATTCATTCTTCTTAATTTTTAATTTGTCAGCAGAAAGTCGAGTATCCGCTGCCTGTAATTCATAATTAATTAAGCAATCCAAGCTCATAACAATTTCTGAATATCAGGGGCTTAAAGCTTTAATTGCATCTGCGCATGCTGACCAACGTTTTTTTGATAGATTTTTCAGTAGATTTTTATTCCTATCACAGTTCAAATTTAATGTTAGTATATTCCAAGGATGAGTTAACGATGTGAAAAAATTATAAAGATTTTGGACGAAATCAAAGTAAATTGTCACATTAGTTACATTCTACTGCTTGAAAGCCAATTAAATTCAAAGAATGTCCTACACATGGTCCTTACATAGCGTATTTATTTTTTTCTTGAAGTCGGGCTTGCAATCCTGAATTTTTTAAATAATTTGATGATGATTTTTTAAATGATTTGATTTTTTAAATAATTTGATGTGATGATGCCATGATGCTCCCAGAGCCCACCTAGCACTTTGAGAGAGATTCGGATCAGTGAAATGAGACGTAGATGGAGAAGGAGCCAGACGCTGAACAAGACGGTTCGGGAAATTTCGCTGGACGTTAAATCTATGGTTACGCTAGTTTAATCAATTTGTTTTGTGTTTTAATGTTCTGTCCTACGTCAGCAAATAAACTGTGTGTGTAATAAGTAGTCGTTACTTGGAATATTTACACTCCACAGTACTATATACTAATATAAATCAATATTAGTTTTATAGCAGACAATTAATTATTAGATTTCCTTAAATATTTATTTTTCTTAAATTGCGAATTTAAAATCATATCTAAGAAAATATTGAGTAAACCATTTTAATGGAAACGACATCCTGAAAAAAAATCTGTAAAAGGCTTACACGTTTCTATATTGTATTGTCTTACATAATATTTGGAATCTCTTAAAAATTCTCAGAAAAATATATTTTTGTAACTATACGAAATATATATATATCCTTGTTATTGTGTTTATCAAACGAAACAAAGAATTATGATAAAAAGGAAGTCATAGATTCCAAAAATTAAAGAACATTATTACATAAATTATTAATTAGAACTGTATTCATGTATAAGTAATTTTCATTAAATTATTTTATACTAATATATGATAAAGTACTAGTAAGTAATATATTATTAATAAATTATAAAGTATAAATACATTTATAAGTTTTAAAGTATAAGAACTAAAATTAAAGTACATATAATTAATTTCAATTTTTTTCAGGAAAATCTGATTAAACATACACACGCAAATAGAAAATTTCTAGTGAGGGGTCTTATACACTAAATCTCTTATTTTGTACTGTGTTGGACGAGAATATCTCCATTTTTGATGTATAATCTTAAAAATTAAATTATTGTACAGCATTTCTTTATCTAATAATCAAATTGTACCCAAGGATTCCTATTATATGACTGTTTTTCTACATTTATATTATATTACCATAATTTGTAGTAATGTAATATATTTGTTTTATATATGTCCTTTTTTTTTATTTGGGTTCAATAATAATAGGGCAGTCATTTGAATTTTTAAACGAGTAAAATAACGCTTTCCATATTTAGAAGCAAATAAAAATATTTCTCTGAGTTACAATACACATCGAAAATTCTTTGTAAGATCATAATGCATTCAAAATGGAGGAAGCGCGTTTTTATGCTTATTAATCAATATAAAAATGTTTTAAAGAGTCAATTGAAACAGAGAGCAGAATTTTTTTGAACTGGATATTATTTTTATAAAGCTCTCTGTAAAAAAAACAAATACAACTACATATTATTTTAATTTTTTATGCGATATAAAAATTTATATATTATCTTAAAAATCAAAGAAATACAATTGAAAAATAAAAACATAATTACCTTTTGCTGTTGCAAAGAAATTAAATTTAAAGGAAGGAATTGCAGATTCGGAACTGTAGGCCACATATTTCTTCGAAAAAGTGTGGTTTCCTTCAGGGTCATTTCAACCCTCTTTTTATGAGCCCTACGGCCTGTCATGAAATAGGGAATGTGTTTGTGTCACTTCTGTTGGGGGCTTAAGTGTATCTCTTGTCCATTCATGAGTGATCCTTAACTCATGTGTGCAAATAAATAAAAGACGGCTAGAAGGAGTTTCTGTGACTGTCCTTCCCACAGCAGCATTTTTATCGATATTTGGACATATGTCTCTTTAGAAATAAATTAATATTTTCCCTGATTCTCAGCAAACGATGTAAATAGAAATATTTAATATAGAAGTAACTGTCTTCAACCAGTCATGCCCGGGAATAACATCTGACAATTAAAATTATTTTGATCATCATCTTATAGAGGCTAGTAGAGAACGATACGGGGCCCCCTCAAAGGCGGGGCCCTGGGCCTGGGCCCAGTTGGCCCATGCCTTAAGACGTCCCTGCCTATAGGTAGACTTTTATAGGACTAAAATCACATTTATTTTTCTATAGATTTTTCATATCAGCATTAATTGCTTCTAAATTTAAAGCTCCATAGTGTTTAGTTTTTTAACTTGAGATATTGTATTTTAAAAGTGTCATTGTCAATATTAAAGGTAGAAAAATTTAATTCTGATGCGGCAGCTTCGGAAGGTTTTTTAGCAAAGGACAGTGTCGCTGTGCTGGTTCTGAATTCCTGAAACCTCTGTAGAAAAGCTTCCCTCGTATTTAAAATTGTTGTTTTGAAATAGTAAATGTCAATTACAGAGCTATTTTTTGACGATGATTCAGTGGACTTGGAAATTGAATTAATGTTTCTCTTTCAAAATCTTGAGCAAAAAGGGACTATTTGTTTTCGAATGAAATGACTTCTTCCAACATAGAAAAAGTCGTGCTTCCTTTCCTTAGTAGTTTATGATTAAGTCGGTTTAGATGAGACGTAACGTTTACCATAAGATAAAACTTTTGGATTCCTTGGTCATCCATTACTTCAGGATTAGTCAACAACCTTCTCAAAGGGAAATACTTTAATTTTTAATAATAAGGAAGAGAAACGTTTTAAAACGTTTCCTCTTGGATACTAACGCGCCTTATTACGCAACAGAAGATCTGCATATTCACTCTGCATTTCACTTAAGAAATTATTTAAATTAGGAATAATGGGGAGCTTTAGTTACATATGTGTTGACCATCTTAATTAACAATTCCATAACATTGTGAATTTCTTCTGGAAATATTGCGTACAAAGTTCTTCTTGGTAAATAAGTTCCTTTCGTGATTAATCCCCTCTTCAAAAAAGAAACAAAAAAAAAATTCACTTTGGCCTTATTTTTTACCCCACATATTGAAATTGAAACAATTGTATCGAATGAAATGGAATCAAGCTTTTTGTCTTTCGTTTTTCTTTACTTCTTTGTAGACATGTCATCTAAAAACAGTTTCGTTTCATAACATAAAGCAACAACACAAAGTCATAACAATTTATTATATTGATGCCAAAAATACATGTGAAATTTTGATCTGTAGTTGATTGAAAGGTAAACAAGTAGCTAAATGCGCCGAGTAGGTACTCTCGTCTGAGACTTCTCGGCACACCTGGCACTGCTGGCTCGCTCTCGCTCCTCTTGTACGTTAGTCTCGCCTGCCCTTTCCGCGCCGCATATGCCGCATCCACCTGTGTTACGTAAACCCGACCGACACCCCGTTCTCCCGTACTTAGTCGGTATTTATTCGTGCGGTTTTACCGACCACTGCCCTGGGTTATAGAAAGTAATAGAACCCGTTATAATTCCAACTCCAGCAGTCCTATGTCCAGTGGTTCTATGTTACTTTTTTGACTGAACATCTGTCATATAGTAATTTAGGGATCTAAAAGTATTTAAAGCTATTCACACATCACACAACACGTATTTTATCAAATGGACTGATGAACTGAAATACAATTAAAAGTATTTACCAATGATGAAATCATTCTTATAATTCGTCTTATAATTTTTCATAACATTCTTGATAATGCAAATACACGCTGGCAAA
>BMAW01091976.1:0-15028 GCA_019974015.1 Nephila pilipes | reverse complement strand
TTTTTTTTCAAAATAATTTTAGCTATTTATTTTTTTAAGATGTATTAAATTTTAAATTTATAATACAATATTTGCAAGTATTTTCCAGTTTTATTTAAATGTGACAAAATTTGGTAGATGCCATCATTTCTTTTTATTGTTTATGGTTATTTCACTATATCTCTTGTGTTTTTTGTATATTTATAGAGTTTATTTATTGATTACATGTTGGCAACTGCTAGAATTAGTTTTTCGAATTGCTTGAAATGTTTTAGTAATGTAATACTAGCTTCTTTATTCTTTTTACTTTGGGCTGTTTTGTATTTTCACGACTGCGTTTGATTCGCAATATTTACATATACATGTAAGTGTATAATATTTTATATTTTTGAAATTTATAGTACGAGTATAATTGAAAATTCATGACTAACTAATCACTTCGTTTTGTGTGTATGTTAACACCATGATAGTAGATTTATAATGATAAGTTCATGACAAATTTTTTTTAATTTTTTTGGTTTAATTTTTATGTTATTAATAACATTTTTGTTCTATAGTTATATAAGTTTTTATTATTAATATTTATTTGCCTTTGTATTGTTTTTTCTGAATTGTTTTCGTATGAATTTTATTTTGCTTTTTAATTTTTTTAAAATTCCTTTTTACATTATAATCATTTTTAATATCTTTTGTTAATAAGGATAATTTGAGGAACAGTTTCAGAATAACCACTTAAGCTTAAAGCCATTTACAGCTTCAAACACATTAGGTTTAAATATTATGTATGTATATATATATGTATATGCGTGTGTGTTCAAAATTAAGAGAAGTTTTGATTTGATCGATTATATTGAAACTGATGGACAAATTTTAATGAAATTTAGTTTATACAAAGTGTTGATATAATACAAAAAAAAAATCATTCAACAATTATAATACACGCGCATGATCGCGCATAATACACATTAGAGTCATAAGATACGAAACAGCAGTTGCGAAATAGAACAAAAATTGGTTAATAGGGGAAAGGTCCCCTCTTACAGATATACACGGCTCGAACCATTATTTTATGCAGAAAATAAGGAAGTTCCTGTGGTAATTGGTCCCTTTCGAACAGTAACGCTGTTTACAAGTCTTGGATTCTTTTCAGGAGGGGTTTTTGAATTGCAATTGCCCTTCCCAGAGCGTCCCAGGCATGAGCTATGGGATTGAGGTCAGGAGATCTGGCTGGACAATCTCTTCGGCGAATATTCTCACTTTCCAGGAATTCGACGAACAGATGTTATCTCTATGTGACCGCAAGGCCACATAGCGATATTTACAAAAAAAAGGTCATGTTTACAAAAAATACAAGAAATTTAGTGAAGTGTGCTGGCGAATAAAATGCGAATTTTGGCACGTGTGCTTAAAAATCCTGTTTTTCGAGAAGTTCCGCCCACTCACATGTATATCTTCGTTTCAATGTAGTATTTTTAGACAAAATATGCAAATTCTCTTAATTTCGAATACCAGTATATATATATATATATCATTTTGTACTTAAACGATGACGAAAGCATAATTGTAAAAAAAAATGTATGCATTTAGTATGGAATCAAACAAAAAAAGCTTTATTGAAATCATTGTATCGTTACACGTGATTGTCCGTCCAAAAGAAAAAAAATCAATCGCAACTTCTTCGCAATTTCACTCGTATAATGCTTAATCTGTACTGCAGTAAATGAAATCAGTTCAAATGCATGTTACAAATATTTTTAAGCGTAATATAGTTTGCTACACAATTATGACGAGTAAAAATATATGACAGGAAATTTTGCTTCTTTTGAAATTCTTATTTCCATATTTTAACAACACTATTGATAGAGACATAACAACTAAACTTTTCATAAATTGTATCAAATGTCCGTAATACACGAAATCATATTTATTTTCATACTTGCATTTTAATATTGTTTTAAATTTCCTCATGGTGTTTTATTTTTTTCTGAATTTAAATCGTATAGTGCTTGTTTTATTCTGCATTAATCAAAATCGGTTTAAATGTTTATAACAAACATTTCTAAAAGATATACATTTCTTTTTCTTATGCTGATAAAATAAAAATATATAAGAAAATTTCTTCTTTCAAATTCCCTTTATCATTTAATTTAACTGTAAGTTTAACAGAGTTACAAAAACTAAAATTTTCATAAATTGCATCAACTATATGTAATACACAAGAAAAGCATTCATTCTCCATATAATTGTCGTAGAACACGCCGTCAATTCCTTCAAATTTGTCACAGACCGCTTGATATAATTCCCTCTTTTAGCACGATTCCCGAATACTTAAAATTCTCTAAGTTGAGATAGTTTCGCTTTCTCGGGTATCAAATGTGAATTTTATGGTGATGTCTTTTCGGACAAGGAATGTATGCGAATGCAGAAGTAGGGATCTTACATATGTTAAACTTTCGTCTAATATTTGAATCATTAAAATAAGAAATAACTCAAAATATAGTAAACGGACTTTTGTATAAGGTTGTGATAGTTTAAATGCGTGAAAGATAAAAATTTCCAACGAAACACATACGCTTTCAGATACCTTAATTTTTTTCAATACAAATTATTTTGGTATTTTTTATTTTAATGGAGACAATGTAATATGTATATTTATAGTGTAATACGTTGATTCATGATATCTTGTGAAATTTGACAGTTTTTTCGAAAACAAAATTATATTATATATTAACGTAGCATTGAGAAGCTACTTGAGGCTTATTGGCAACGAACCTCAATATCTTGAGTCTCGTTCAAGTGAGAAGGATGATACCTGAGCTGGCAACTCCCTCTCTAATCTTCTACACCATTTCAATGAAATGACTTGAGATTTCGGCAGATCAAATGTGTATCAGCTACATGGCCTTCAGTGGAATCAGGGTTCGTACCCCCGTCTCAAAGAGACGCCCGCAACCAGGATCGCTAGGATACCGTGGCCACTCGAAAATATATTTAGGTCAATAACACGTCGGCAAAGATATCGTCCACATATCAAATATTTCAATTATGCTTATTATAATTTTTTTTGTTTGGTTTTATTAAATTCGCTCTAGTAGCAACATGAGGGCTATTGGTGAAGGCTTTTGTAATTTTTAACCTCGGTCAAGGGTTCAGTACAAACCTGAGCTCTCAAACTTCCACACCATGCCAACGGGAGGACTTTGGACCCTGACAAATTTAACGAGCCTCAGCCTTGGCTACATGGTAGGTCATTAGTGCCATCAAGGCTCGAACCCGCGACTCAACGAAAACCGTCGGCCTCGAGTCTGAAACCATGACGACTAGGATACCTTTTATTCTTGGATTATCAGATATTAGAATGTCTCTAAAGATGTAGAATATGTCTACAAAGATATTGTCCATAGATCAAATATCTTAACTATTACGTACATTATCATTTTTACTCTTGTATTACCTGATAGTAGTTATCAACAACGGAACATGGAGGGTGGAGCAATCGTTTCTAACTTACCTGATAAACTAATAGTGATGTTTGAACACTTCAAACTATACTTGTTATGGGCAATCTAAATAATGCTTACAGTCTGATGATTTTTGGCGGCACTCGGCTGGCGAAAAAAAGTCTATTAATGTAAGAAACCTAGGATGTTAGGGAAAGTTTTGTGTCATTTAATAAACATATGAGAATTGAAGGTAATGTGATGTCAAATTAATTGGTCAAGGAGGCAAGATGAGAAAACTTCCAACCTAAAAGCTTTGGCCATCTCATTTAATGCGAATACAATTGCAAAATTTAGATTGAGAGATATGCTCTTTAGAAAGATTATTCAGACATTCGAAATTAACGATGGTAGAGCAGTGACAAGGACAATAATTACACTAAGAACATCTCGTTTAGAGGCATAAACATTGAAAATACGTATATTGATTGTAGAAGTAACCACTGAACTAATGCCAAGATACATCATCGCAATTTAGGCATTTTTATGGGTGAGACAATTCTTGGACGAATCACTAGATGAAAAATTGTGCACTGACAAAATTGTGTAGATAGCTAAACTGTCTGATTGGTTCTTTATTAACTTTGCATTTAAAAGTAACATGAAGGTTATTTGCGACAGATATAGTAATTTTGAGCATCGATAAAGTGACGAGAATGACACCTGAGTTGATAACTTCTCTGTACTGACACACCAAGCCAGTAGGAGGAATTGTGGTCCCAACAGATTTAATTTGAATCAACTCTGTTACATGTTGAGATTTAAATGGCTCCCAGACTCGAGCCCAGTGGTCGTCTGTAAGAATTCCGACTGCGCGTTTGCGACCATGATCTCTAGGGTACCTTGCGATAAAGTTGCCTAAAAAAATTCACCGTTTCTTTTGGGCTTTCAAAATTTAAAAAGGAAGCATTCAACGTAATTTATTTCTTTCCATAATTCAACTTCAAGTTACCATCAGCACAAGGAAAAAACAACTCAAAACAATCAACGTTGCCATCCTAAAATAAATATATAAAAATAATACATTTTCAACACCGTCTGCATACAGGTAGCTAAAACAGTTCTTTAAAACCATGTTTTTCTGCTTTAGAATCGACAGCAACTTAATTTTTGTACAATTTCTCGAATATGTATGTTGCGATGAACATGTTTTCTGTATCTTAAAGTTTTATAATTAACTATCGCAGTATCTTACAGAAGATGAAAGATTTTGATACCTATGGAGTGAGTGAGTGAGTGAGTGAATGTAAAGTTTATTGGCGCAAGAGCCAGATATGGCTATTCTGCGCCAAATAAGATTAAACTGTGGTCTAGACGTGAAGGTGAAAAAAGGTAAAAATGGTTGACAGGAAGGAGGGTCGAAAATAGAGAAAGATCGCTAGGGTATCCCGGGAGTGCGTCACCCGTGTTTATCAAAGACAGTAAACCCCATGGGAAAGAAAGATCACTAGGGTACCTCGGGTTCGTGAAGCCCATACTTACCTGAAGAAGGCAAGTCCCTGAGGTCCCCTGATATAATTTCCAGGGGCAGGGTGCCCGGCTATATCCCCAAACGCTGGGTACCCATTTTAGTCGCCTTTTACGACATGCATGAGCTACAGTGAGACTATTCTGTCGTCCCCGGTCACCACACGGGTCTTGATACCTATGGAATGAAAAGGATATTTTAAAGGGGATAATAGCCTTTATTGTTCTATATCTCATAAAGTCAAACAATTAATTAATCAACTATTGCAGTAGTAAACTTGAAATAATTCAATTCATGTTACGTCCTATGATCGCTTTTGATTCTATTATTAGGATTATCGGAAAGTCAATACAAAGGGTGGATCATTTTCAACTACTTATAAGAATTTGGACTTTATCATAAAAAGTGTTCAGCTTTCATATCTATTTATGAGAAGTTTGATTTGAACTTGTATTTTGAACTAAGTTAGATGAAATTGATTTTGTTTGACAATTACAAAAATCAGTTTCATCTAACTTAGATGTATTTGACAATTACATAATTTATTTATTTGAATTCATTATATTTGATAACATTCTCCAATATTAGGGTACCCAACTGTATGAGAGAAAAATATTCATATTTATTTAAAATCTCCCATTAAGAAAATCATCTCTTTGATTTATGGATTCATTTTTGTCAATTGTTTTCCTCAAAATAAACACAATTTGTAACATCCTATTTTGGTGCAATATTTCTAAAAGAACGTAAAATTACAAACATGTTGTAAATAACATCAATTTATGTATTTTTTCAAAAAAACATTAATTAGATATTGAATAATATCTTACAGACTAATTTTTGATTACAATCTGCAGATTTGTTTCCCGTTAAAGAGCAAGAAAATTAGAATAATTTTCAATGACAAACTTATTATGTGTAATGAAAATAAAGTTTGTTAAAAGCCTTTCAATAATGCAACTATGAGTATTTCTTTAGTAAATATTTTTTCCAATCTTAGACCATTGTAACTATAAATTAGATTTTCAAAGATTTGCTTACTATTTTTTAAAACAAAATGATGATTAAGTTTGTCTGTCAACTTTATACTAAGGAAAATAAATTCAAGTTATTTGTGTACATAGTTTAATTATTTACGCATTATTTGTCAATGAAGTAATAACTAGTTACTTCAAAAGTCATTGACGAATAGTATTGAATATACATAGAAAATAGATGAATTAACTGTTGAATGTATTTAAAAGAAAATTGACTATATTGTTCAAGGATTTTGAATATTTCTATGTTGAAATGTCACATCTCGACATTTTTTTAACTGATAAACCTATAACCACATATGTATTACTAATTCAATGAGCCATATTCCAAAAACTTCAAATCAAAATATATTTTGTTTTAGAAAAGTTCTTGTTTTGTTTTTCTGTGAATAAAAAGTTAAAAACAATTTCAAACTTAATTAGCCTTATACGGTAGTTATGCAAATACAAATTTGTACGTTATTGAACTGCATTTTAATCATGTTACGTTGATGTTGCTAAGCAAATTATAATAACTAAAAATTATTCTTAAAATTAATAAATTATATCACTAAACAAGTGTTTAATTAGATTCAGGCAATAACAACATTTAAGAATATAATTCAATCTTTTTTAAAAGTAATTGGCAGTAATGTAATATTTTGTGCTTCCACATAAAATGCAAATTAAACGAAATTTAAGATAGGAGAGAAAGTTTCAGATTCCTCAATTGTTGTCCAATTAATATAATTTATTTCATGATTTGAGTTTTGCAGATATTTCCAAAAGAAAAGCTTCTCGTTTGAAATGTATTTCAAATTTGAATTAAGTGACACGACTTCTAATTTAATTAAAAAAATATTTTTTATCAAATAACATTTGCTTTTGCAAAAACATTTTAAAATTTGTGTGATAAATTAAAAGCTGATTTATTTAAAAAAAAAACATCCTGGGTATTTTTGAAGAAAATAAATTTGCATGGTATTCGATATTTTTAATTAGTTCTATTTTATATGTAATACGGTAATATATTTCTGTATATAAGAAACTTCATTATAATAAAATAGCTCCCAAGGATTTTCTTATTTTGTTGAACTCAAGTGATAATTTATAGTATACATATACGGAGTCAGAAAAGGTTCAATGATTAAAAGTTCTGAGATTTGCAGTAGCTATTGTCATCATTTCACTATGATTCAAAAAAAAAAAAAAAGAATTCCATTACCCAAAGCCAACATATACTATTAGATTTAATTCCAAATGGCACAACTTTTGTTCAAGATCACATGAAAACCATACAAAAATTTTATGCAAATTTCAGATTTTAAAAGCATTAATTAAAGTCGCTCAAAATCAATTTTAATTCAAGCCGAAAACATTTTAAAAAAGCGAGACATTCCTTGTCAAACATTATTTTTCTAGTCTTTTTGTCAAAAATATCCAATTATTAACAACTTCGAGGAAAACTTAAGTTAAATGTTAAAGAAAAACAATGAGACAGGAAGTTGACTAATTTTTCTTAAAAAAAATTATGAAATTACAATTATATAGCAATTTTAAAAGCCACTTTTATGTAAAACCACTTAAGAAATATTTTTATGTTAAATCTTATCAAAATTTGTTCCTTTTATTATTAATGAAATGATATAACTGGTATCGAAAGCATCAAACTAATCAAATTTTATTTCTTTTTCAGATTTCTTATTTGATTCTGAGATAAAATTCTGAGGACAGTCCTCAATAACATTCATGTCATTGGTTCAACGCCTTTAACCAATAAAGTTTCTTTTCAGTCGTGTTCACAACAATTCGTGCTGTCTTCTTGTGTCTCTAATGATGGTAAACGTCTCACCAACCAATAAGGGAACGAATAAGCAATAGTTATTTAAATATTACCTGCTACAAATTAAATTTTTAAATTATTGTAGATAAATAGTTTTCGTCAAAATATATTCGAAAGAATTACATCTCGATTAAGTTAATAATAATTGAATAAGTAGAAAAAAAGATAAGTAAAAGGTAAATGAAAATAAAACTCACTTAAATATTTTTAAAAATGTTTCCTAATACTTTATAAGACATCGTCTTAAACATAAATAATGTATTTTAGAACATAATAGAATTTTATATTTTACACCAAGAGAATGAAGATTATCTTTCATTTATTATGAAGCTAAGACGGGAAATATATTTATCGAATATATTTAGTCAAAAAAATAACCATGTAATATATTAACATTCTTAAGATTTAACATAAATATTTATTTTTTTTATTATTGACAAAAAGTAATTAAATGATTTATGGGCATTTGCGCAAACAGTGTTCGTTATAATAATTATTCGTAATCCTTTGTAGTCTTAGTTACGTTTTCTTTACTGAGAACAAAAAAATTATATTATATATTTATTCTCATAATCACACGTTAACTGTTACATTTTAAACATGAGATTTAAGCTTGAACATTGCACACTTAATTTACTGCAATTAATTAAAAAACCATCTAAAATTAATTAAAACCGTCATTTGCTATGAATTTGTTATTTTTCATTAATTTTTAAGCCAAATTTAACTAGCATTTAATTATGTATACCTCATTAATATTAAGATTATTAGCAAATATAATTAATGTATCTAAATATAAATTGAATTAACAAAAACGTAACAATTTTAATGTTAAAAGTTAAAATAAATTTTTTTCACATATACTTACAATGTAAGAGTAATTTTTCATTTCTTTATTTTTTTTGTCAAAATAATATACGAATGATGCCTTGTTAAATAAATAAGTAATGAAAAATATTTTATTAAAATGTTTTCTTGTGAAAGTATTATTAGAAATCAGATGAATAGTACGAAGCTTAAATTTATTGAACATTTCATTAATTTCTTATTTATTGAAGGAAAATTTCTATTTTTTATCAGCCGATGGATTTCTTCGGGGTGAAATCATAATATTTTCTCTTTTTAATAAATTATACATACCATAAAATTCAAAAAGTTTGCCTTATAAAATAAAAATAATTAATATACTTGATGGATTATAATAAAGATAATGGTTAAATTTCTTTTTGGAATATTATTACAAATCTTGAGCAATGGCCAATTTCTTCTACTAGAAAGGCATACAATTTAAGAGAAGGTAGTCAGTAATAAAAATAATTCTCAAATAGTTATGATTGAAACAGATGACAACATATTAAGTAAAGACATAAAGAATTTAAAAATAGGCAACATAATAGGCAAATTAAAATAAAAATATTCGAGAGGACTTTTGCTGTATAGTAATAATTTTATTGGGATTTTAATGCAAGTCAATATTTATTCAGGAAGAAAGAAATTGCTGATAAATTTCAATTGACCTATGAAGTGAACAGTTAAAAAAGCGTTTTTCACTTAAAACTATGAATGAAGTTTTGAAGTTCATACCTTGTATTTTGAGTTTCATACATTATAATCTAATACCAAGGCTCTCGCTAACTGGTATGTAGAACAAGACATGATCACAATTTCCTGATAAACATTAAATCTAAATAATATCAGACAGCTGAAGCTCCATTCAACAATTAACGAATTATAACAAGGTGCACGATAATATGAGATTGTCTATTTTAAGGTAAGTTAAAAAGGCTACCCTGGTATTATGAGATTTATCTACAATGGATATGTGCATGGATTAAACTCTTATATGAGCATTAGCTTTTTTAGTGCCTATCTGCCCGTGGTAGCTCATTAGTAATAGTCATTGACTCGCGTCGGCGTTGTTTTCGTCAGGTCGTGGGTATGAACCCTGATGCCACTAAAGACTAGCTTTGTAGTGGATCTGACGTATCTTAAAACTGGCCAAGACACGATGTCCTCCCATTGTCGGGGACTGGAAATTTATTGAGGGCGGCGACAACTTCGGTGTCATTTGCATCATTTACCGAGGCTTAAAAGTACGCGATCCAGCACCTATAGCATCCGTGTTGCTTCTCAGCGCGACGTGAATAAACAATCAAATCTAGTCCATCTGGTGTATGAGAAACTCATATTCTCAAAATTAATAAAAAGACAACCACCAAGTCTATAGCAAGCAGAAGCATACCATTTTGAATCTTTTTTCAGAGGACGTCTTACAACGTTGGGCTATCCGTGACTTTCTGTGCACTAACTTTAAAAGCTATTTAGTGTGAAGCAAATAGCATAAAATAAACCCTGGAACCAAACAAATAAAATATGATCTGTACAAATATTTGAGATGATTAATTATAAAGAATTGAGGAGAAGAAACGTATACATAATCGAAACCAAAATGAAAGGAAGAGAGGTTGGAAAGTCAGATGTAATGCATCGGTAGCGAAATTATAATTATTAATCAATAGTAAATATGCGCTCCTACACAAATTGTTATTAAACAAGGGTTCAAAATCTCTCGGAGTGAGGGACTAAGAAAACCCGCTCGAATTCCTAGTCATTGCAAGATCACTTACTCGGATCCATGTACGCAGGTAAGGTTAATATTTAATATTGACATCAGATTATATTAAAAATCAACATTTAATTGTCTAACAAGCGCGTTGAGATAGAATAGAGATACAAAGGTTATATTTATGTTTTTAAGAAATATTAATAAAGTGATAAAGACAATCTTGTGTCTCATTATTTGATTGTTATATATTTGTGTTCTTAGATTTTAGTTTAATAACAATTTAGCTGGTATTTAGTGACATCGGAAACGGATAACAAGAAGGAAATACAATTGTTACTCATTTACTTTTATAGAAAAATATGATTGCACATAAAAATATATTTTATAATCATGATAAAAATGCTTCCTGCAGTCTGTAAGGACTAATAATGAGTTATTCAAAAAGTGAAATATGTTGAAATAGATTAGTTTACTAAAAATTTTCCTTTATTTTGTTCATACCATATAATCCTAGACATAATTCAGAAAATAACATAATTCCTAGACATAATTCCATCGTATGTTATTTTTATTCTTCTATAATTTGCAAAGTTTTATCGGCATTTGATCATTTAACTTTATAGTCATCATTACGAGTACTAACTCCTTTTCTTGGACAAAAATTTAAAAAAAAAACGGAGAAGAAAGAAACTTATACTTTTATCCTAGATGGTCCGTTGCCCCACCATTTGTAAGTACTTTTAAAAAAAGTGAAACAAAATAAAGAACATTCCATTTTTCGGTCTGCAAATGTTTTTTCATTTGTTAAAAGAGAAACAATTTATGATATCGTTTGGAGATACTTTATAATAAAGCGATTTAAAGGATATTTTAAAAATAGAAATGAAAAAAAAAAAAGTTTCCTGGAAGAATTTTTCCCAATGATCGAAAGAGATATTAGATTAGAAATGCTTAAATAAAATTCAACTCATAATTAATGCTTGTAATTTATTATTTTTTTGGCTGGAAAGAAGTTTTATGCTTTTCTTTACAATTCTTTTACAACATTTTCTCTTTTGATGTATGTGTGTTGATAGGAAAAATAATTTCCTTCCTTTCCCATAAAATTAATAAAAACACGAGAATATAAAGTCTTTTCAAAAGGGTAATACAGTATAGTCACTTTTCAATATTATTTTACAAGCCCTGGTTTTATTATTCATTTTATGAAAAAAACTCTTTGATGTATTAATTTTGTTTTTAGTACTGATATTAGAGAATTCGTGATTTTAAAGCTTTAATATGTACTTATGTTTTTATAGTGTTTGATACTGAAATTTGATTTTCAAAATCTTCTGTATTTAGTTTTTAAATTTATAATTAAATCATTTTATCAAATCAGGTTTTCAGGATGGAATAGAAACAATATTACTTACTATACTTACAGTTTACTGTGCATCGAAGGTATTAATTCAATAATTGTAATTAAAGTGCAATGTTTATTCTTAATTTAATTGCTTTTTATTTTTTTAAAAAAACGTTTTTATATATTTCACTTGGTGTGTGTGTGTGTGTGTGTCATCAAATTTTCGAACGTTAATTTAACCAACTTCCCATCAAACTAGAGCTCTGAGACTTTGGGAATCGTTCTTATTCGCCTAACAAAGCAATATTTAGACATTTGCGACAAGTTTTAACTAATATTTTCTTCAATAATGAAGTTTTGCTCAACCACTTAGCGCGATTTCAAACATTGGTACCAAACTTGGTGATATTTTTTGACTGATCGATAAGTCCTGTAAAACGGACCAGGGTAGGCATATTTGGGAAAATACCGCCAAATAATTCTTGTAGCCAAGGGTGGTTGGGTTGAACTGCATACCAACCATTTAATTTAACGGATGAATTTTTTTAATTTTAGTTAGTTTTACTGTTTTTATGTATTTCACTTGAAGTGTGTCTCTGTGTGTGTGTATCAGTGTGTCATCAAATTTTCTATCACTAATTTAACCACCTTCCCGTCAAGCTAGAGCTCTGAAATTTTGGGAACCAATCTTACTTGCCTAACAATGCAATATTTAGATATTTGCGACCAGTTTTAACTAATATTTCAATGATTTTCTTTAATAAACTTTGCCACCATATAAAAACGTTGGTTTTTTTTTATCTCAAATTATTTTTTCTTACAACAATAAAAACCATACAAACCGTGCGATATAATTTAAATCTAAGTCTCGTGTTGTAAATAGTTATAGATTAGTTTTAATTGTATTTAAGACACAAAAAATGAACTGTTCAACTTATATATGTATCTCTCTATTTGCGATGATGAAACTAATTGATTATTAAAATACAAGAGAAAACTGAAGCATGGACATCGTCATGAATTTATTCAATTTATAAAATAAATTATAATCATAAATTTCAAATCAAATTAACTATAGCAGCTTAAATTAGCTTATCACATAATTTTGTCTTATCTTTTTTCTGCTTTATTGAAATTTGTTGAAATACTTCTAAGCTCATCTTACCTTATATATTCTTTGCTCTCAAACCCCACTTGCTCAGATTTCGAATGTTAAATTAAAATTAAAGATGTATATCAAACCTAAAATAACAGTCAGGACAAAAGTTTAACAATGATGGAATAAAAAAAAATTTAAAAAAATATTAGATAAAATTTGTGCATTCAATTTCTGTTTAACTTTTTAATACGCAAAATAATCACTGGTGAAAAATATAAGGATTATTTTCTATTTATAATGGAATAAAATTTATGTTAGTGGGAAACAGAATTTTAGTAATTTGTGACAACTATCCTTCATTATGTAATTCAAGTGCCATTGCTCCTTTCAATTAAATAGTTATTAACTATTGAACTTAATTGAAGATATTCAAATGCAAAATAAAATACTTTATTTATCAATGAACAAATCCAAATGAAGACAAGCCAAAAACTGAAATATTTACTAATAATCACTGGAAAATAGATAATATCGCTCTCTCTCCCTCAAATCCCAATTAACTCAGCATTTATAGATTATGATTTTAGTATGAAATCTTTGCTTACCAAATCACTCATTCTGAATTCAACAGAATTATTAGTTGCCTATTAGTTGCTTTGAAGCAGACATTAACGAAAATTCGCCTTATTACACAAAACTAATTAACGTACTTCAATGAAATCATAAATCTCTAACATCAAGTCGTTATCCTCAACTTTCCTTCATTTTCCTTTGATTCTATTCCACTTGTATATCATTATCGCTAATTCACTTCACTCTATTTCCATCATCATCTAATTTACTTTACCGCGTTTCATTCTAGTAGGGAAGAAATTGTACTTTCAAGCAATTCATACACGCACACAAATTGTCATTAAGTCTCCGAGGCTTGTGAAGAAAAAATCTGAAATATCCTAACGTCAAGATGTTACTTTTAAATATTAATATTCTTGAAAGTCAAAAAAATACAAACACACTTTCAGAATTTAACAGCGTATTTACTTAATTATAATAAAATGTTTTCTGATATCCAATGAAAAACAAATTTCAATTCAAAAGGCTTAGAAACTCTTTTTGTAATTTTTATTTTAAAATGAGAGATTTTAAGCTACCGACTAATAAATTTCAAAATTATTGGTTTATGAAACATTTGTTTTAAGATTATACGGCTTAAATTGAAAATTGACAAACATTAGCTGGAAAATTGAGTCAAATATCTAAATATGTGGGTTGCCTACAATAGTAAATGTGAAAAAAAAAGTTTATAATAAGACAAAGTAAGTAAAAAGTCATTTGTTTAAGAACTTTATTCAAGTATATAACAATACAGTATATTGGATGAAAGACTTCAGCTTAAAGTCCATGAGTACATAAAAAAATTTACAAAAATCAAATATATTCTGAAATTAAATTATACACTTGCAAAATACTACTTTGTTTATCTGTTAATTGGTTTTTCTGCAACAGCATAAAAATTAATACAATATTAATTCAATATATTACGAACATGTTATTAATAAAGACATAAGTCGGTATCTCAGCATAAGAAATAATGAAAGTTTAATGATGGGTGAGATTTAATGTGATATATATATGTATATATATATATATATAACTTACAATAATTTATAATCCAAATTCCTAAAAATAACTTTATACATTTGTAACATTTTCTAAATACTTTAGGGATTGTGAAGATTTTCTCTAAGACTTATGTCCTTGAAAAGCTCTAAATTTAGAGCTAAATTCCCTAGCTTTATTTCCTATTAAATAGAGTTTCAGACGATAACTCGCTGCTCATTTAATTGCACTACAAAATTAAATATTTCTTAATTAAATTCGGTGGAAATTCTCAGTGTAGTAACTTCGTTAAATATTAGTTTATGTCTCTCTGTTGACTGTCCCTTACATTATATTTCCATCCCGCTTCACCTCTGCGACCTCTTACAAGGTCAGTTGAAGAGATATATTCTCTGATTCAAATCACTCATCCGAAATCGTTTTTGATAAACAATGGAGTCCTTGATCTGTAATGAGATTAATAAATATATTAGTGTTGTCCTCGAGTTATATATACACTGTTAAAAATAATTAGGAGATCAAGCTAAAAAGTGAAGAAACCGTGGCGCGATAGCAATGCGTGGATATAAAATGGAGAATACAAGTGTAACAA
>BMAW01091966.1:0-20132 GCA_019974015.1 Nephila pilipes | reverse complement strand
CGCGGAATGCGGCTTTTCAGAGAATCCTTTTCGAAATGGGGAATGTCGGGGTAGAAATCTGAGTGTGTCAGTGGATTATTTTCCTCTCCTGTAAGGCGGTCTTTCCCCTGAAACTTAGTTTTAAATTAAGCGAAACCTAAGCGAAATAAATTTATTTTCGGTTAATTACTAATTCATTATAATCGAATGAGAAGTACTTATTTTTGAGATGAAAGAGTGAAATTTAAATTTTAAAAAACATATCATTTCTTTGCAATATATTTTAGGGGATATTTTCTTCCTAGAATAGAAAGTATTTTTAAATACTTGAAGACTAGCTTAAAATATTTCAATCACGATTTCCAATCGAGGAATTTTTTAAAACAAAAGATATAAAATAATTAATTTTGTAGTTAATATCAAATGAAGGATTTATTATAAATCACATATTTCAGCCTTTCATTTTAAATTAACATTTGCATATATTGCTATCAATATAATAGTATTATTTTCAGAAATTTATAAATAAAAATAGTTAATTTGAAGAAAAAAATATTATTCCTAATTCTGAAATAAAGCAGCATTCCATGCGTTCAAAATTGTTGCTAATTATTCCATCATTTCTAATATAGCTTCCATATATTTAGTGATATATTTTAATTCAGTATATCACTGTACATAGTATATCCTTTACTTCAATAAGTATTTTTTCACGTCAAAGCGCTTATCTAGCACTTTACATGTAAAACTTTGATTTTCTAGGTATTTGTTAGTCATTGTAAACGAAATACATTTCTTAAGGTGGAAAGAGATTAGTTATTTTTGCTGCACAAATTCATCATTACTCTTATTTTAATCATATCATTGAAACTGAATGAATAATACTGATAAGAAAAAATACTTTTCGAAATAATTTTAAGTCAGTATGTATTTTCATTAATGAAAGGTTCCCTTTTAAAAGGTTTACTTTTATTCAAATAAATTCTGATTCAAAATTATATCTTTAATGTATATCACTATTTTGTACATTACAACTTTATATACTGCAACCACGATAAATTGAATAACTTGAGAAATAGGTTCATAATAATTCAAGATATATAAATATTATGGGCTTTTTAATAATTTTTAAAAATACTTATTAATCCAAAATTTAAATTTTCTCAAAAAATAATTACATTTCTTACAGAAATCCAAGTTTCCTTTCATATTTTCTTTTCCTACAATCCTTCTCTCCCGATATCATGATTTCTATTCTTGAAATTAAATATAAAAATTCTACATTTTCGCTGAATAAAGAACAATTGAATAAAAGATCTTGCCAAAATTGTTCTTAGAAATTCTATCAAAGAATTCACATTCACACAGTTTTCAAATGTAAATTAGGTACCTTGATATTTACAGATCCAGTAGGATTGAAAGGAGACTATGTATAGCTAAGAGCAGCAACAATGATCAGTTTACCAATTTAAATATTTCGTTTTTCTTATAAAAAATGAATTCGATATTTTATATGGGAGGCGTTCTGGCACATTCGGTTTATAGCAATCTGCTTTGAAGCAAATAAAGGTGTTTTAAACATTGAAAATGTGTTTTACATTCGTGGAAATATCTGATGTTGAATGAAAATATCAAATTTTTTATCCAATATTTTGTGTATTTGGGTTCTCATGATATAGCCATTTGATATTGCTATATGATGTGGGTTCACTTCTTGAGTAAAAAGGAAGATTCGAACAGAAATTGAAATTTACATCTAGTAAAATGCTAAAGAAAATACCACTGATAAAAAAATCATTAAATTTTCGATACGTGAATTCGGTAGTGTTATATATATAAAAACCAAAGGATTGAAAAAAGACCCTGGAAAGCTAATAAGAACTGAATAATGATTTGCTTTCAAATTTATTTTTCATTTCCTTCATGAGAAAATAAATTTTACTCTTTGTTATGAGACGCTATTATGTATTCAACGATCTGGCTTTGAAGAAAATATGAGTGTAGTAAATGCGCTTTATAACCAGGAAATACCTCATATATTTCATGTATTTCGTTTAACACGATTGGTTCCTTTGAAGCTGTCAGTTGATGCAAGTTCAAAAAATGAATCGAACAGAAATCATAATTTACAGAAAATTAAATTCATAAGAAAAATTTAAATAAAACTCTAATTTTTAAAGTAATGGTCATAAAAAATAACTGTTTAGGAAGGTATAAAAATAATAATTTAAAAAATATATAAAGAATCCGTTAAGAAATGTTGATAACTTTATCATTTCAAAAGAAAGTTCTAATTTTTTTTTAAATAAAAGTGAAAATGTGCCTTTCAAATTTTAATTCTCCAAGATAAATAATGATACTAAATAATGCAAGAGATTATAATTAATGTGACAATATCTTATAAAATTATTTCCATTATTAACATCGAATAATACCAAAGGGTTTATATTATTTCATCGAGGGATTTACCTTATAAATTTATACCATAACATTATTTAAGAAAATTTTCCTCAGAAAGTTTGGTAGAGAAAAGTACTGATATTGCTACTTTAATATTCCAAATTTATTCTTATTCGATATTAACACATTCTAATACAGGCGAAACAAAAAAGGAGTATATTTCCATAGATATAAAATAAAATTTAAAATCATAATAGCTTTTAATATTTCCTCCCTTTGGCATGGTTATATGCTTATTGAAACCTGAAATATATTTTCTTATTCATTTTCAAATTTCAATAGTTCAGTTAGTAAGTTCAAAAAAGTAAATTTAAGTACACAATAATACTATAATTAGATGTTCCTCTATCCAGCTTTCTCTATATGTCAAAATATTATTTAATATTTTTTATGTATATTACATGCATAATGTATCAAATACACTTTTTTCCATCAAATCCTTCTTTAAGAATTAAATGGTAGATTTTGCTCAGTTTGGACGATAAATTAATAGAGGCCGACAAGTCTCGAAACAAGATTAATAGTATTGCAATCAGTCTTGCGATATTATGTGCCTTAAATAGCTATTACCCTTATATAGTCAGATGCTAATCTGACGAGTAAAATCCTAAAACTGAAATAATACCACTTTCAAACTTATAAACATAAATAAGAATTTCTGGAAAATGCCTTTTCAAGTTATCTTTATTCTGCTTTAGGAAAGTATTATTCTCGAAGGGAAATGCCGTGAGATAACAAGTAAAAGAATCATCATTCTCCTTAGTAAAGCTATGTACTTATTTTTAATTTAGGTTTAATTCAAATGACATTTATTAAGTAAAAATGGAGGAGGATTTATAGTGCAAGAAATATTCATATTTATAGTGCCTCTCTGATAAAAATGAATTCACGTAACAGTTTGATATATATTCACTAACAAATAATGAAGAGCCTTCCTTAAATATAAACGATGAACTTTCTATTTTGGAAAATTTTAAGTTTAGCAGTGCAATCTCTATGTCTTTCACATTCAGGTGTACATGAAGTAAGACAGACAGAGGAAAAAAAAGAGTGATTTCAAAGGTTATTATAGTTCTCGACTGATTCTTAGAGGTAAATGTTAATAAGTTATTAAGAAATTTAAAAATGAGATTTATTTAACAAAATAGTCATGTATTTCATAACTTATATATTTTAGACCTGAAAAATTTAGATTTTTATTAAAAATAGATAAGAAAAGATTAAATTCAAGCAACAAAGCCAAGAAAGGAAGAAACAATCTTTACTTTAAATTTTGATGTTTATTCTAACATATCAAACGAGTATTCAACATTTAAATATATCTTATAAACCAATTACTGAAATGTATATCACATGACATATGTATACAGATATGTGAATAATCTACTATTTCCACATGCTTCAGTGAAGAAACTTCCATTTATATGTCAGTCGTTTGAATTGCTCAGATTACATTCAATATACCATGTACCGCAATTTTCAGTATGTTGCGATCAATCTTCTTTTTAATTAATAATATATCATTCCTCAAAATCATTCTTCTGATGAAGAGCTGTTAATCACAATAATAAAAAACATCCGTTCCATAAGAAAGATGTACAATAGCCATCGATATCAGTTAAATTTGTTGCCAAATGATGCCGTCTTAGCTTTATGACTCCAAAGGCGTCAAATGTGACACACAAAATTCTGTCCCATATAGAAGTGCATTTATTATTATGAAAACTGCATAATGCTGTACATCATTCAATATTCCTTAAATGAAGCCTAATTATTTAATTAATAGAATATTGTAATGAACGGTAGGTATTATTTCTGTCCGTGTTGTTTTCTTTTAAAGTTAAAACAAATCAACGGATTCTATTTCTGTGTTTAGTTTCGCTCTGAATCCTAGCTCCTCACATGTCTTATAAACCATTAAAGAACGTACTTATAGGAGTATATTTCATTTACTTCATTTTCGTTTTATTTTAGGGTAGCAGACGCTCTTTTTCAGCCGATAGCAAAAGCTGTGCCTTGAGGTTTAATGCCTCACCCAAATTTCAAAATCATTTCAGAACAAACCATGAGTTTCTCTTTCTTTTGATGTTTCTTTTCGATAATCCAGTTGTTTTTTTTTTATTTCAACTCCAGAACGTCGTTCTTTAAGATCAGGAGAAAAGAAAATTGTATCAACCGTAAGAGACAAAAAAATAGTAGCTACATTTTGGTCACGTATCTGCTCCTTAATTTTCGAATCAATTCATTTCTTTTGATCAGTGTGCTTTCAGCTAGTGCGGTAAGCTGTCAAAATTAGTACAACAGTTTCAAAAAAAGAAAGATACTGTATCATCACGCATAAAAAAGAAGTAAAAGCTTGTCTCCGAAATAAAACCGAAAACCATGGGTAAAACAAATCACCAAAAATAAGAAAATAAGCCCTTAAAAAAGCAAATATTTCACTCAAAACGACACTCAATTACGAATAAATAACTTGTGGAATTGCACTACTCTACCCGACTCTTGTGCCATATTACAGTCAAGTGCAACTAACTCTAAAAAAACAATAACCTACGCAAGGACACAAAAGTCAAGTGTTATCAGTCAAGTTTAGTCAAACACTTTTTATTTATCAATTACTGTAATATAATGCCTAAGGAGCTTACGCTCTTCTTAGGGGCCCTTGAATTAATCCACTATTCAAACATTATTACAATAACATAATCTTACCAAACCTTTCCAGTTGGGGTTACTTTGATTTGCTAAATCCTCAGCAGCAGTTATCACCAGCAACAACTCTTGATATCATCGATCTTTGGCTAGGAATACACTCAGTGCTAATCATTCTCTCCCTTTATCCTCTAAATTTCCCTTTGCTTATATACCGTCATATCTAAATCACTTCAATTTATTTCTATCTATCTCTAATTAACATAATCACGTTTCATTTTGGTTAAGAAGAAATTGTTATTTCCAACAATAAACCTCAATTAAAGTCCCTGTCAAAGTTCTAGAGTTCCCTAAACCTTTGACAGTGATTCTGCAAAAGATCGCTATTTGCTTAATCTATGCGCTAAAAGTTTTGTAAATTTTGAATATTTATAAAAGTTAGAATTCCTAAAGGCAGCTTGCTTGTAAAAATAAGTATAGTTAAATATTTACAGATAAAATAAAATCATAAATTTCGCAAAAATCATGTTCTTCACATACATTAATCAAGACGCATTAGGTCACATATTAGGCTCCATTCTTTAGTTGAGGTGAAGAATCGCCCATTTATATGGCCACTTATTTCTTTATATTCAAGGTATAAAGTAGAATTGACGCCACTCTTTTAAAACTGAAATTTTCGGGCAATTGCATTTTGAAAGGTATTATGTAATGTTTTCCTTATTTTATAATGTTTCAGTGGACAGTAAAATTAAACCCGATAAAAATGTAAGAATTAGTTTAGTCTAATATTTATCAGATCTGCTAGAAACATTTCTTGAATATTTTTCTGTTCTGAAGGAAAATTATCTTGGATCCAAAATCCATCTAAAGACTGTGACACCTCTGTACTCCCAATAAAAGAAAGAGAACAACAATATTCGACTGACATTCAATCGAAACTAAATTTTATTCAAGTTGCATTTCGGCTACGGGTGAGATAGATCATGAAAAGCAAGAATCGTCCGCTACAACTAAGAAGATTATGATGAGCTAATTTTAATTTGATATTAGTGAGACAGGCAAATATATCTAGGGTGTTACTATGGAGAGCCAGTGTTCGTTTGTCGTTATAGTACAAATCAGTGGAATAAGTATTGTGTGTGAGATCTGTCTAAAGTCTCCTTGCATACCTTATTCTCTTTAGTGTTAGTATATTTAGTTTAGCTATGGCACAAGAGGTGAATAGGAATGTTATGTCGTCATAACTTCGCAATAAGAAAAATCCCAGTCAAATCATTAAAAGTGTTTTCTTTTTATTAATTTATTATAATTTAAAATATCATTGCTTCTTTCATTTATTATTCAAAGGATACATTTTAGAAAATAAAAAAAGCATTAACTACCTTACTATTCATTATTTAATTAAGGCATTTTTATTGAGATAAAATAATTTATTGCAATAATAATTTTGTAAATTTGATAAGGATAGAGCTTTGAAATCCTATTTTTTTCTTTTTTTAATCAAGAGATTACTTCAAGAAAATGGTCATCTCCAAAAAGTTACCCTAAGTTTTAATAGTTTGAATACTACTGGCATACGACACATGGTCATCCCCAAATATTGATTCATGGCACCATGATAGCCTAGAGGTACGATTGTGACATTCTTCAGCCACATGTATTACCATTCAGGCAGGGCTCCCAGGAGCCATTTTTCAACAACAATGCTCACCTACACACAGTAAAGGTTTCATAGGACCATCTCCACTACATTTCCACCCTTCCTTGGCCTACTCTATACCCATATTTGTCACCAATCGAGCACATCTGGGATCACTTAGGACGGCAAGTTGATTAGCCTACGAATATAGTCGAATTACAGAAGCATTAACAACAACTGTTGAACCAGATGTCGCAGAACATCATACGGACATATATGCCTCAATACCAGAATGTATCACATCATACATGCATGCTAGATGTGGACCAAATAGGGTGCTAAAGCCTCCATTTATTTGTATTTTTTTCTGAGGAAAATGATTATTTTGGTTTTATTTTGTAATCAGTTACTTACATCAACGTTGTACTTACACACACACACACACATATATATATATATATATTTGTTACTAGTAGCTATATATTAGTTATTAGTAGCTATATATATAACTAATTATGTTCATCTTGGAAATTATCGATACAAAATTCCTCACGAATGTTTTATTGAATGATACATCTTACTAATAATAAACTCTAAAATTTAGCGTTTGATTCTTATAAAAGGTTTCATGTATAAGATATGCAGTTATATCCAATAATTAGGAGAATAATAAATAAATGTCATTATTAATGTTATTAAATATTCTGCAAGCAAAAGATTATCTCTTTTACTGTGAACACCGTTACATATTTTGTACCTTCTATAACTAAATTTTCTCACTGTAATATTTTCAATTTTTCCCAAAAAGCCACTTTAAACAACTAAATCCGTATTTATTGTAGAAAATTACAACATAAAAAAACAGGGTTTTTTTTTTTTTTTTTTTTTCAAATTTTACTCGTAGTTAATATGTTCATTGTACATAAACGTCCTCTGAATTTGTGTTACGTTATTGCAAAAGGAGAAACAAAAATAATTCTAACGTCAATATCATCTTAAATGCTACTGTTGAATAACCTGCAGTTTAAAAGAAAATTGTTGAATAGTACTGCAAAATTTTACTAGTCTACAATTTCAATGAGGATAATTTATTGTCCTTTCCTACCTTGTAACATTTTAATTTTCCCCATGCTCTACTAGTTCTGTTCCACACGATTTCCTTTATAATACTAAATTTACAATTTCATTTCATTGTTGAAAGCAAGGACAGATTTTCCCTTCAATCTACCTGAAATGCTTCATGGAATGCATTCGAATTGTTACTGCTAGGAATTCATTTAATTTTCTGAGAGAATATTTGCCTCTGATTCGAAAAACACTGGAGAAATACTTCCGATTTCTAACAGAAAAAATAGTTACTAGTTTTTCTATGCTTTATTCAGTTTCTTACAAAAAGAAGAAATTAAAATTATTCTATATTAACGTCTTAATAAAACAGGTTCAAACAAATAAATTGTATTTCGTATAGGAAATAAATTTTGTTTCGCATTAAACAGTAGATAATAGAAAGGATTATATTATTTAAATTCTAAAAGCGAGCTATACTTTTTAACAGTTTTCTTTAATATTTTGATGAAGTTGAAATGGAAAGTAGGAAAGTCTTTAAAATATTACAATCTTGGTATAAGAATATAAAGCGTTGTAAAATATTGCTAAATATATATCACTATCACTCCTAATATATATATATATATATATATATATATAGTGTTTATAGGAAGTACATTTCTTCCCTTACAAATGATTAAGTGCAGTTTCAACAAAAACACTTTAATGTTCACTCTATCACAATAACTGGATACACGCAGGTAGGTCAAACTAAACTCTTATGGACAATATGATAACATCATTTTCTAAAAATAAAATTTTCTGCTTTCTCGCAGTAACAGAACTATTAACTTGCCACCACAACCCATTCTCGCGGTTGTGAGTTAAAAGCTCTCCGCCTCCGCGTGGTTGAACAGGACCCTCTCGTCTCAGTCCTCTAAGCCCTCTCCTCTACAAGCATATAAGACCCGCAGCTCGTCGCGTCTGCTCGAATCGCCCTCAGGAGATCGGCACCTGCTCCTCCCTTACACACACACATATACATACATACATGCATATATATATAAAAATTTGGTATATTATCCATGTAGTATTATTCCTCAACTTCAATAAGTATCTTATCAAGTTTGAAACAAGTACTTCAAGCTTCTCATACATTTTTTTTTTTAGTTTTCTAATTATATTTTAGTCAATGCTTAAAAAGAACAAAAACTGGTCTTGATAATTTAATATTCTAAATTTCTTCTGATTCTATATTAACACATTCTGACACAGATAGTACACAAAAGGCACATAATTGAAGAAAAATATAGTGAAATTCGGATTTATAAGGCGTTTTATATTATATTTTCTTGACCTGCCTATATTTTCTTTATAAAAACTTAAAATTAATTTCACTGCACTTTTTCAAAAAAAAAATTCAGTTTCATTAAATACAATCATAAAAATACGAGTTATGTGGCACAAACGAACCAAACAGTAAAAAAGCATTTTATAAGCAAATCGAAGTTCATGCGAAACGAAATTATTCATAATAAATTTCACAGATAAGTCCCCTCTGTTTCTGGTTTAAAATATCTTGGTACTGTAGTCGAGTGATCATGGAAGGGTTTCGAGTCCTGATACCCCTTAAGACCTGCCGTGTCACTGTGAGTTAAGTCTACCAAGGCTAGAGACCTCCCGCGATGTATTGTGTAGAAGTTTTCGATAGGGTGACAGTTCAAGTATAATCCTCATTATTAAAAAATTACATAGTTCGTCGCCAATAGCCCTCGTGTTGCTTCTTTTTGACAAGTTAATAATCAATAATTCTCAAGCAAATCTAAAAGATTTAGCAACTTCTTTTTTTATTATAGAAAGTATTATTCTTCATTCTATTTCTCTTAGTATAATTTCGTTTCTAGGTATACAATTTTGTTTAAATTTAGCTTTAAAAAAAAGGAGTCGGAATACTTTTTATCCCAAAAACTATCTTTAAATATATTTTAATTCATTCACTTCGAACTCGTATTAAAAACAGTATTTTTAAATGACTCAAACGATTTTCCTTCATTTCGGATTAATTCATCACAATTATGATTTCCTTCAACTGAAGCAAAATATTACATACAATTGAAATGTAACTTATATCAATTAAAAATTACCAACAAATATATTGTAGAGAATTGTTATAGTATGGAAAATGCGAAATATACTATTATATTAATAACCAATTCTTTTATAATAAATTTGTGTTCGCTGAATAAACAGTCTTCTGTTTGAAGTAAATAACCCCATAGTGCAACTCTACAACTATCCATCAAAATATAATTTTAAAAACAATACATATTCTTGAAAATGATGTCAAAATATTTTTTAAATATTTATTTATTAAAAATTTTCTTAGTGATATACAATTTTATTCAGAATTTTTACCAAGAATTCTAGACTCTTGCAATGATTAAGGAAATAGGAAACTAGAGTGAAAATTGAAAAATTATCACTTAAACATCTGGAAAACTTGTATTACATTGCCTTTACATCACCTTTATCTCACTATATTCTTGACAATGAAATACAAGTTATTTCATTTGTAGACGACGAATATTCTTTTAAGAATGATTTACTTTCGAACTTTAACAAGATTGGCTTATGAATACTTATGTTTTCTTTACTTTGTTATTAAAAACATATTGAAATTTAATAGTTAGATTTTATACTGAACAAACACTACTATTCTGGTAAATTTATTTACATTTGAAATTGCAAGGTAAAAGTTTTATTTCATTAAACTTATTTATTATTTACGCAAGTATTTTGTTAGATTTGAAAAAGGGAGTATTGATTTTTAAGGAGCTTCATGGCAATTTTACTTCTAAAAAGAAAAAAAATATTTGAATAAAATTCAAACATTAAAAAAATTACGATTTCATAACTTTTCTGTTTGAAATTTTATTACTTTTCTGTTTATTTCTGTTTACATGGAATCGCATTGAAATTTTTTTAAAAATCAAATGAGTTTTTCAGTTAACGAAATATTACTGTCCCCAATGAAAATTATGAAACGTAAAAGAAATTTCTAACTTTTTTCTACATTTGGATGAAATATGAACGTCTATTTGAATAGATAATTATGCCTTTGAATTATTTTATATGTTTCTTGAAAACGCTATTCCAAAAATTGAGTGAATGTAAATGTAAATGCCCAAAAATAATAATAATATTTCCCATCCAAAAGAAGCTACAAGGAAAATGCAAAAACTGAAATAATTATAGTATATATCTTTTATTTCTAATCAAAGGAGTATCCAAAAAGAATAAACTCCTCTTTTTAAAATTTATTTCGGTAAAGAATAAACTCCTCTAAATTTTCATTGAATATTATTTGCTACTGTGACAAGAATGAATTAAGTTTAAATTGATGATTAAATAGTTTTAATACAGAGACACAAAACAATTAATCTTGTTTTTACACATAAAAAGAAATTATCTCTGAAAGTAATTATTTCCCTCTATAAACTGCTTAAAGCAAGCTTTTCATTTTAATTTTCTTATTGATATTTGAGAACCAATTTTGCATTTTTAATATTCATGTACTTAATTCCAAGGGAATAGTTAGCAATTTTAAAAACATTCTTAGAAACAAAAATCAATTTAATAATATTATAGATGTTTCTTTTGGAGTATATATATGGAAAGTCTATTGTAATTTAATTACTGTCGTAAAAAGTAATTGTACTTATTAATCGTAACATTTATATCCTTTTTATTTCAATTTGTATTTATACTTACATTTATCATCATCATTCATTGCAACACTTTATTTCATAAAGAAAGTTATTCTATAACATGCAGGACAAGTAATACTATTAACTCTCTCTCTCTCTAAGCACGTATCGTGTGTTATTGCTTCTACACAAGACACTTAGCAAAGCACCAGAAATAAGTATGTAACATTATGAAAAATAAATAACAAATAATTGTATTTAATCATAGTAATTTTTTGATAAAGTAAATTTTCTTATAATATTCCCGGTAACTTTATATAAATAAGTACAAATGCATTTTCAGAGCAAATTTCGATGTGAATTGAATCATAAAAAGCATAATATAATTTTGATATATTGCAATACATATTTACAGAAACTCTGTACGATTCTACTTTTATACTCGAAAATATTGGTATATCATCTCATCTATTAATTTTTTTTAAAAAATTTTGATCAAACCTTTTAAGGTAAATGAGACGTCACTGACATGGATAAAAGAGCGTAATTTATGTCAATTTAAAAAAATGTCCTTATTTTGTAAAATAAAAGCAATAAAATTTATATTATATCACTGAGATATTTTGTAAGATTACGTATTCGTTTATATAAAGAAAATTCAATTTATACGAAATAATAATTAAATATGAGCATTTGTAATCAAAGCTGTAAACGTTTTGCTTAAATTTTTGTACATAAAAACCTTTAAAATTTTCAGAGTACTCACAAATATAACATTTTATATTACGAACATAATTATAATTTCATAGATTATAAATGATAAAATTTAAATGGTATGATTCAAATTTTCATCAACTTATATACGAATACTATATAATACGGAAAATTTGAGCTCGTTTATTGGAAAATAATTAAGCTCGCTATGTAGGAATTATTTATGAGGAATATACACTCATGGACAAAAAAATCAGCGCACCAAGAAGGAGTCGTCAAAATGAAACGAAATTTTACATACGTAATGACTACTTTGATATAAGTAAATGATTAGAAAATCAAAGAAAAAGGATCATTTATTTCAGAGAAAAAGGCAAAAGAACAGAGGATTTAATACCCTGTTGAACCCCTTGTACCGCGAATGCACGATGCGATGCGATCGGGCATTGATTCATACAAGTTCTGTATGATGTCTTGAGACATTTCGTTCCATATTTGCTGTAACCTTGCCTCTAGTTCGTTCAAACTCGTGACATGCCCAACTTGCCGTCCCAAATGATTCCAGATATGCTCGATTAGAAACAAATCTGGGGATCGGGCAGGCCAAGGAAGGGTAATAACAGTGCGGAGACAGTCTTGTGACACCCTTGTCGTGTGAGGCCGAGCATTGTCTTGCTGAAAAATGGCTCCTGGGAGCGGTTGCATGAGTGGCAACACATGTGGTTGCAGGATGTCATGGACATACCCCTGGGCTGTCATGGTGCCATGGATCAATACTAGGGGTGACCGTATATTGTAAGCAATGACACCCCATACCATCACACCAGCTGTGAGGGCGGTGTGTCGCTGTAAAGCAAAGGCAGAATTGAGGCGTTCACCATGGGGTCTCCATACACGAACACGATTGTCATCACTGCTGAGATTGAATCTGGATTCGTAACTAAAGACGACCTGGTTCCATTCCGCAGCAGTCCAGTTTCCTCGTGCGCGGCACCACTCCAAACGGAGGCGTCGATGGGTGAGCGTCAAGGGCAGCACACGTAATGGGCGCCCCGATCCCAAATGTTCTTCAGCCAGGCGCCTTCGTATGGCTCGAGAAGACACAGGGGCCCCTAGTGAAGGTGCTACCTGTGCCTGGATGGTGGCCAATGAAGCAGTTGGCTGTTCGCGTGCATTTCTTTCGATGTGGAGGTCGTCTCGACGGTCTTCTCGGTCTGTCGAGGGTGTTCTTTGCCTGGTCTTCGTGTAAATGACATCTCTCTCTCTCGGATCCACTGGTCCCAACACCTCCTCACAACACAATTAGAGTGGCCTAATTGACTAGCTACTCGCCTAGCTAACCACCCAGCTTCCATCATGCCAATGATTCTCCCCCTCTCAAACTACGAGACAGCTGCTCATATTGTCTTCGAAAACTCTGTAATGGCATGTCTACCTCAGATCTTCCTTTGTAAACGATTCAGCACATTCAAACAAGCTTTGGTTACCTGTTTTATACTCCACGCCCTCTATCGACTATACGTAATACGCAATCACGCTGCATTTCTAATCATTTGGATATCTCCCCGCCATGTATCTGCATGCCAAGTTTCATTACGATCCCGCAATTATTTTTTGGTGCGCTAATTTTTTTGTCCATGAGTATATTACAATGAAAAAATCAGATTTGGAGGAAACTCTACAAATATCTTAAAATTCACTTTTCGAGAAAAACGATGTACAGGTAACTTTTTCTTTACAGCGTGTCATATGTGTTTTCAATTTTAAAATTTAATCGTCTAGTTTTGCATGTATTAAATTCTCATAAATAGGATATATATGTAATCAGGGAAGTGTCTCGGATTTTTAACAGAAAATTTTAAAATGCAAAATTCGCAGCATTTTGTCGTCTTAGTTACCATACCTACAACACATTTATAAATGTCTTCTTAATTTTATCCAGCTGTAATTAAGTTATCTCCCCATAAAATTTTGTTTACTTAATTTTTAATCGTGATCTAATCTATTTTTATGAAAAAAAATGGCCAAAATTCTTTTTTGTATTATAATTACTTAAAAGATAAAAGAACCGTTTTCCTATAGTAGTTACTCTATATTAGGTATTCATTGTACTATCACACGTTCTCTGTGATGATAGGATTTCTTATTAAGTAACAGTAATAAAGAATTCCGATATTAACAATAATTATAAGATCATCATAGTTTTTTAGTGTTCCATAACACATAGCTTTATTGTAAATATATTAAAAAAGCAAGAAAGCACGTTGAAAGTTTACTTCTATGGACTTCATAGTGATTCTACAACCACGGTTAAGATTATGCCATTATAATCTTACGTCATAGTGATTAGTCATTAACGTCTTATTGATTAGGTATGTATGGATTTGCATTGGCTATTTTCAACCCCCCCAAACCGAAGTGGTGACGCATGACTTCAACACTAGATGGCAGCACTTTTAGACACATTAATGAAGACAACCATACATAAATCGCAACTAGAGAAATAACAGCTATGTCTCACGAGTCATCGAGACCCGCCACTTAACTAGAGACAGTCGATAATGTCAAATGAAAACTTTTCCAAGCAAAACTCAATTAAACAGGGAGGGGATGTATATCAATCGCAGTAATGATTGGAAAAACGACCTTCTCTGCAAATATCTGTTAGAATATTTCTCTTCTAACAATGATATTGGAGGGAGAGTATGCAGCGGTTCTCTTCAACCACCCAAGGCCAAAAATGTATGAATGTAGCAAGTAATAAATATTTTCACCAATTATCTTTTAGTTCGCAATTTTTCTCAAGTGTCTGATTTAATTTTTACTGATTATAGTTTTCATCCTTTCAAATTGATTGAATAATTTCAATGTCATTTGTTTCCTCTTTTAGTTCATTAGGACATAAAGTGTTGTCTTTTTTACAAAATATAATTTATTGTAACTAAAAATTAGTAAATTACTTCAATGTGCTTTTTGCTGTACACAATGCAACTTATTAACCATCACTTGGCCTAATATATTTAAATATCTCACTCATTTCATATCCGTTCTGTTTAAACATGAAGCGGAAAATTATTTTTATTGATTGCTAAGGGAAAAAAAATTTTTATTATTTATTTTAAAACGTTATATGTAAATAAAATAGTGTTAATCTTTTTACCTAGACTTGATGATTTACGATTTTCATGAAGTGCTTTTGTTTAAATTGAAGAATCTATATTTAAAGATTTCTTTGGAAAGCTTTTGTGCGCCTGAGGCACAAAAGGATTGATTTGTTTAATTCTAGGGAGTAGGAATAACACTAAGCGTATAGAAAACTGCAGTAGTTAAGTTGTGAGAAAATCCCATAAAAACAGTTTTGAAGTTATATTTTAGTGTAAAGTTACTAAAGTAAAGTTTAGAGTAAAGTACCTAATTATGTGCACTTACAAACATGGTCGATACACATTGACGGTTGGATTGAATGATTCTCACTTGGAAGTAATCTGAAGAATATTGGCAATGGACCTCATGTTTCTGAACCTTGGTCAAGTGACGACACTTGCAGGTAACTCTCTCTTCAAACTTCCAGACAAGGCCATTGGAAGATTCAGAGCCTCTACAGATTTAATTTGCATCAACTGAAGGTGGATCATTAGTGGCATCAGGACCCGAACCCACTTCTCGATGGAAATTATGCCACCTTCTTCTTGACAATTAGCACTAAGCAACAAAGCCCTTTATTAACAGGCTTATGCACCAACAAATGAGGAACCTTTTTGGAGATTAGAGTTTTAGAATAAAAAAGAGCCTACTTACAACTTCAAACAAGTTGAAGTGCAATTCTTATAATGTCGTCCTCACTTCGTATATACCATTTTCATTCCCCCCAAGAGCTCTAGGATCAGAATTATATGATCTTCTCTTAGAATATTAAATTTAAATTTTCCATTTTACTGTTGAAAGAAAGAATTGATTCTTCTATAAATCTATCAAAAAGGCTCTATGGAATTTTCTCGTAGTATTATTATTCAGAATCCATTCTATTTTCTGAGCGAAAATTTGCTGTCTTTATATCCTCTGGTTCCAAAGAGACTGAGAAAGTATTCTAAATTTCCAACAGTCACAACAGTGAAATTTTCAACCTTTTGCTCTTTCTCTCACACACACACTTTTTTTTGTTGCTCTTATAGGACAAAGTGGTTCAAAGTATTAAGCCTGGGCATTCTGATAAAAATGGCTTGAAAGGAAATAAAGTTGTTTTTCATATAGAAACTGAATTTTATTCTCTGAAAACATTAGATGGTGAAATAAGATAAAAATTTATAAATTCTGAGTACTTTTTTGGATTTGCATTGAGCCTTTTGATGCAGTTTTATTCTATCTGTTGCTGAAGCTGCAATGGAAGTTCAGAAGCTCTTTCAAAATGATATTTCTGTTGTCATGACTAAAAAATAAAAATAGTAATAATTTTAAAATTGCTTTCCAGCTAAGTGTATTACAAAATTACAATTGATTCTAAAACAAACATATATGTTTTAGAATCAATTCTGTTAGCTCATATATTATTTGTTTTTCTTTTCTTTTAACTTTTCATTTGAAATTATTAAAACGCAGCTAACATATCAAAAAATGACTTTTACCCAAAACCGTGTGTTTAAAGATTATTTCTCATTGTTTTGGCATAAAAGTTTAAGTCTCTCAAGTTTGAAATAAACGTAGTTTTCTAATTTCTTCAGTAAGAATATCTTACAAATAATTTAGAAATTTGATATTGAAATCAAGACGTATCTTCATTTACAATACTTCGAGTGTTTTTCAAAACTCTTTATGTGACATGTTTCAATGATTATTTAACCATTTGCAACATAGGTAATAATTGAAAGTGATGCTTCTAAACGAGTTGTCTTCTTTACCTTCAAGTTTTGCAGAAAATGGATTTAAATAATATTTAGAGCAATATAACTTTGGTCACTAAAGTATCGTTTTAGATTCTTCATTAATACAGTACTATCATGTGTACTACATCGTTTCTCAAATGAAACGTATATTGTTGCTAATGTAATTTTTCATAAAATATTTATCCAACAAAACACAAACATTTTAAGTGAGAAGAGAAATGTATGGATGTAAATTCAATCTGAGTATCCTTTTACATTATATTTGATGAATACCTTTCAGCCAATCGCTTTTGGCTTTGACATATTTTGAAGAAATTTGATTTGGTTATCTCTTTTTTTTCTCAGGTCCAGCAAAAGCTTGTCCTATGCTTTATGCTTCGATTTTTCAACTTGGCCAGAATTAATTCCTTACCTCGTAAGTTACAGACGCTTTATACTGCGGTGGTTGTTAGTTGCAATATGTGGGAGAAGACTGCAGCTCACCCTCTTCCTTAGACGGAAATTTTTGTCTTATTGAGGGATATTCTGAGCTATATTTAGAGAAGATTGTTTTTCAAAACTTTACTTTTATCAATATACTTCTCTTGTTGTATTGAGTACCGTTTGAAACGTTTTCCTTTGACGTCATCGTCAATATGTCTTTGAGATTGTCGATTTATCTATTTTACTCATGCGCCGTAGCATTAGATTTATCAATATCACTAGTCGTGAGGCATCTTTGTCAGATACAATTAGTCAATTTTAAAACGCGGGGTATGTTCAACCAGTAGTGCTTAACTGAAATATAATGCGCTTCAGTTTTCAAATTCTATGTCACTTTTTATCTAGGTATGTTAGTGACGAATTTGATGAAGTAGGTTTTTGAAATGCCTGTCTTTGCCCCCTTAGACAGCCGTTCCCAGGACATCAGATCCAAAAAGATGTTCCTTGCAAAGTCAGGTATTCAGCACTTTATCACTGCTTGCGTTGTCATTCGTGACTTGTGGGCGAGGACTTTCAAAAGCTAATAGAATAACAAAACTATTAGAGATTTTAATTAATTTACTATCTCTAAATTTTAATTGTTAGTTAAATATTTAAATGATAAAAGTCATATTTTAAAGTTAAAATTTTGTAAATTGTTTTCATTTCGAAAACTATCCCGATTATTAACTTCATTTTGGTGAATCATTTATAATTAAAACATGCTATCATTATTTGGAGAATTTAGCAAATACCTTTTTCGAGAAACAGCTTGAAGCGTTGATACATATTTTTTTAATTAAAAGTAACTGATGAAATATTTTATGAAATAAATCCAATCTTATAGAAAGTTATTTTCAAGGTAAATGAGACATCTTTGATGAGGTAATAAAAATTTAACTTCCACCAAATTTGAAAATTTCTCGCGTTTCTTAAAATTAAAAATAATGTAAGCCATATTCAAATAATAAGATATCAGTATTCATATTTATCTGATTGTGTGAAGAACCTCACATTTTATATTTTTACATTTGTAAGTTTATGTACTTACATTTAGGTAAATCTTATATATAATCCACTGCATTTATAACTTTAAAAAAAGTTCTAGCGTTTATAAACGTAACATTCTGTACAACGAATTGAACTATAATTTTAAAATTTGTATTTAATAATTAATTTTAATACTTTAATTTCATGATTCAAATTTCCATTAATTTTTACACAAACACTGGCTAATATTTAAATTTTGTGAGTGTTTATCAGAAGAAAAAAAATAATGAGTTTTCACTATGTAGGAAGCAGCCTCATTTTATAACTTTGAAAATAGCAGTTTTACATTAATGTACAATATAGTAGATTTTGAAGAACGTTTTCCAGATTTCTGAAAATCCATATTTTGAGAAACGTTTTACAAATATATTTACAATATCTAAAGTGAGGGACATTTGAGTACAATTTTAAAATCCAATTTTCTGTTTTTCTATTTTTCAAATTGTTATAAATAGTATATCTATGGAATTAGAGAAACAACCTTATTTTACAGCAAAATAAAAAAAAATGTAGACTTTGAAGAATTTTAAAGTCTTAGTTACATTATAAAATAGCATTATTCCATCTGTTGAATGAAAAAATGCTTATATTTATTTAGAAAGTTACATCTCTGATACTATTATGTTCATTTAACTATTAAATCAAACTTTGATGGAAATGTCCTTGATGGTGAAGTATCTTTTTGTGTAAAAGTAGTTATATCTTATTTTAAAACCTTCGAAGAGAAAAATTCGAACGATTCGTAGTTTTTAATGATATATCAACCGAAGAAAGTCGAACTGTGTCAACTAATACATCCTAAATATAAAAACAATAACAAAAAATATTAATACAAAATTTTAAAAAAATTATACATTGATTAGAATATGAATTGTTAATATAGCATTGTACTAGTATACAAACAGAGTAAAATATAAAATTATATATAAATGTAATTTTCAAAGTTTTTTCGAAACCTAAAAAACATAAAAGGATAATTGTTTCGATTGTTTCCTATGTATCTAATATTATTTTTCCAAAGTTAAGGAATTGAATTTATTACTAAATTGTTCGTTATTTAAAGACGTAACGTTAAAATTTGTTAAAATTGTAATTTATGATGAACAGATTCTTAAGATTTTTTTTGTCTAAATATATTTCATACAAAAGAATTATTTTATTCAAAGTATGAGTTTAAAATTCACCATCATCTTCAAAGCAAAAATAAGGTAAAAATATAATGTTAAAAAGATATATTAGAGTACGATGAATAATGTATGTTATCAACGTGATATTGTATTGCATGTAAGAAAATCTTCCACCAAAAATACACGCAAAGAATGGATAGAAAAAATTAGAGAGTGGGAAATATCAAAACCAGAAGCTTCAATATGGGACCAGTTGAAGTAAAAGTTTATTTTACCATTTTTATTTATTTGTTTATTCGAGTCACGTAACAGCTCGGTTAGTAAAGTTCAATCTTTTGTCATATGTCATATAGTACTTAGAGATAGGCTAGTATGAAGAAATGAACGAATAAAAAATAAGTTTAAGAAAAGAAAC